>KV426804.1:0-11596 GCA_001632375.1 Exidia glandulosa HHB12029 | reverse complement strand
ATCGACGTCGAGGAGACTAAGAAAATGATCGAGGACGAGCAGCCCGTCAAGGGCATCCCGTTCCCGACCCTACCGCCCCTCGTGACCGCTGCCGAACGCCTGCGCAGAATCGTGCGCATCGAGAGCCTCCCTAACCTCGCCGTGGCTTGAACGCAAGCATCTATCGACCGACCCTCGACTCTCCGTTCTCGACACATCTCCTCATCTCATGCAGTATGCTCGTCTCGCTCCATCAGCCTAGTCTGTTCTGCCCCCACTCTCTCACTCTGCCCTCTGCCCTCTGCACCCCCTCGCTCTAGAAAGTCAGATCAGATGTCTGCTGTCACAGTTTCATTACCCTTTTAACGACCTTTTTTGATGACCCTCTTCACGATCCTACCCATTTATGTTGCACTAACCCTTCCACAGCCAACGCACACACACCTCCCCTCTACGCCCTCCTCATATGTAGCTCTGTATCCGCACTCTGTTGTGGCCGCTGCGCTGCATAATGTTACTCCCTTATGTCCCCGGCGGCGCTGTGGCATGTCGTCTTTGACGCGGTCGCAGCGTCGTCTTAAACCTCTTGCGTGAGCGTCTCCGGTCCTCAACATCAACTCCGGTTCATATCTCCCTCGCGCTCGCCTTGAACATACCCTCCCCCAGTGCCGCGCTCGTGGGTAGCTTGGTAGGGTCGTCGAGTAGGTAGTTTCGGAGATCTCGCAACGACTCGAGCGGAACATGGTGATGGACCTTATTGTCCAATGCAGGATAGAGACGTACAACGACCCGTTCGCAGCGAGGAAGGGTCAAGACAGATTCACGAATGAACTGGATCGCAAACAAAGCTCCAGCGGATATGTACAGTGTAATGGTCACCCCCAGAAAGATATGAGTCGAAGATGTGGGGCAGGCGAATTGTTGATGCTGCGTGCCACGGAGGAGCTCTCAGTCGGCAGTGGGTGAGCGAACTGTTGGCACGGCGGTAGCCCATCTACCCGGGTAAATGAGGCGAGTCGGGCGGAAACTATGAACCTGTGCGAGTATATACGACTTTGGTAGAGGTAGAGACAGCTGACAGCTTATTTGGTCTGTTCTGACAGGTTCGACAGGTTTGGCAGTGAAACGGTTCGTACAAACAAATACGACGCTTTCTTGCCTCCTGCCACCACCATCGGCGCCGCCGCCGTCTCGAACCGCCCCGACACCTCCAGCTGGACCCGCAACGCAATTGGGGGCGCGTAAGGTACGTTTCCTCCGTCTTTTCTTGTTGATCTTGACCCGGAAAGTTTTGCAGATAACCAGGCTAGACCCCGGCAGTGGCGTGCGACCCCGACGGCGACGCAGACCGCAGCCCCGCCGCATCGGCTCTGCTAGGTCAGGAGTGGGATGGGAGGGGGGTCGCTGTCGCCGCGCGAAGCGCGGCGGCGCTTTTTGCTTTTCTTGTGTATAGGACTGTATCTTAGAAATAAACTAGAATGTTCCCATTAAAAAGCAACTCAAAATAACTAAGTAAAAAGTTGGGGGTAAGGCTTCTAAACGGCGGTGACCATTCCGCTTGAACGAGCTGGGTGTCAACTGCCAAGGAACCGGTTTGACGCGCAAGAGACAGTGACAGGGAATCCTGTCAACTGTCTCTACCTCTACCAAAGTCGTCAGCCCTCATCTCGCAACGAACGGAGCGTGGTGATGACCTCTCTAAATCGAGACACGCGCATACTTCTAGGGCTATAGTTCAACATTCAACTGGAGACCTTTGTACGACTACCTAAGCATCGTACACATCCTTATCATTGGCGAGACATTGAGCGCATGGAATCACGCAAAGACCGAGTCCGAAAGGTCGCGAAGGGTAACGTGAGGATCGTCGTCCTTGACCCATTTCAGCCACTCGTCCGTCGTAGCCTTGATAGTCGGGTCCTGCACAGTCTCCCGCACTTTAAACTCCTGAGGAGTCCTGTACTTCTCGGCGGACGCGGTCGGCAGGTACGGCCCAGGCACGTTCACATGCCCAGGCGACTTCAGATAGTCGTGGATCGCGCTCGCGGAGCGAATGGCGAAGCAGATTGAGGTGAGGGTCGGGTTCCCCGCGAACGCTGTGGGGATGGTGCCGTTGCCCGCGACATATAGGTTCTTCGTGTTCCAGACACGCGAGTTGTAGTCCGCGACGGTCTCGGATTTCTCCCCCCTGAATTATCGCACAGATGTGAATGTGAGCTTCCACATAGGAGAACACCACAACTTGAAAGACTTGGACGCACTCATGTCCAAGACGGATCGAGCCACCGAGGTGGAGCGCGAGGCCGGGCGTCATGAACTGCGGGTTCGATCCTTGCGAGTTGAGTGAGTTACTTAACCTTCTTGCGGCAGGGAAGTCTACGTACCGGGGAGATATCCTCCGAGGACGTGCGCGGCTTTCATCATACTGCGAGGTACGTCGTCAACATCCGAAACCGACTGCACAGACCGTAAAACCGCTCAACTCCTCCATCATGTCCGAGGCCTGCTTCGCGCGGTCTGGCGTAGGAAGGTAATGGAACGTCGCCTGCGGCATCCCATAGGTGTCTCTGTAGTCCTCGAAGATGATCCTATTTTCGGGCACACCGTGCTGCATACCAAAGAAACTAATATCGGTCAGAATATGCCATATTCAGGTAGTGTGTGCGCACCGAAGGTCGACGACGAGGCGCGCGTCAACGAGAGGTCCAGCCTCGCCATAGCTGAACGCGTCACGATGAATCTGAGCGTGCCAGGGGAACTGTAAAGCGGAGTCGATCAACATTCCATGTCGCTCACAGAACGGCTGGCGTCAAATACCTCCTTAGACACCGGGATATTGACCTGCGGCTCGGGATCTTGATACGGACTGCATGAGGAGTAAGTTGTATGCAAGGATGAATGACGATCCTATGACTCGCATCTTGATGGGGTCATTGGGAAAGGCCTTCTGGTGATCTGCCACTGCCTTCGTCCACCAAGGCGGGCGTACAACAACATTGCCATTGGCGTCCTTGTCCTTGCCGTCCTCGCTCTTGTCGACCTGGTCGACCTGGGACAGCATTTGTAAGCTCATGGGATCGCTTTCAACCTAGAAAAGAAGACTTGCCAGCTCCTAACAATACCATAAGCACAGGGTTCCTACGGGAAAGAGTGGATCGTAATGCGCACCTGCCGTAAGACAATCTGGCAGAAGGCCATTCTAAGAGACATCAGATGTGGGCGGCTGTCGTCGGTAATGAACCTACGGCTGCTCGGTGATGTATTTCCCCTGCATTGTATTGTCAGCGCAAGCGCAGGGAACGCTTTTAAGAACCATACTAGGCTCGGGATGAGGACGTTCTTGGTGCCCGCAGTCTCCTGGCGGCGAAGACCGCCGAACTCCGAGTTGGCGAGAATTTGTGGAGTAGCAACAGCCCCTGCAGATTTCAGTAAGTACCGTGACCGCACGATGCGGCAGAAAATGTGTACCTGCGGCAATAACGTAGACCTGACAACTTGTCAACACGACGAATGAGAGGAACCTGAAAGGACGTACCCTGGCTTTGATCGCGAAGTCGCTGTCCTCTTCGTTTTTCTTATCCATTGCCTTGATGAGGGAGCGGACCTCACTAAGCGGAGTCAGATCCGTCGCAGTATGTGTATACACGACGCACACGAGCTGAATCTCTCCCCCCTTTTCATAGAGCTTGGTGCAGCGAGTGCTGTGCAGAAGTCTGAAAATGCCCTTGCCATTAGCAGGGGTCTTCACGAAGAAGTCTTTGCCATAGATCTTGGAGTAACGATGAGTATGCGATCGTGTCAACTGAGTATGACTCACGTTCTCTGCCGAGTGCCAACGCACGTAGGGTCCGTCGCCGATACGGCGGCAGGCCAAAGGAAGCGCCTTCACGCCGCGGCCCTTGAAGTCCTTCGAGTTTGTCAATGCGTCGAAGACAATCTTGTGTCGGATGGACTCGTTGAACTGGGTGTCGCTCGTCCCGATGAGATATTTAGCGGCTTTATAGAGTTTCTCCCACTCCTCCTTGTCATTGGTGTCGGAGCTCGGGAAGATCTGTGGCCGTTCGACACCTTTGATGAGCTCTGGAGTTGCGCAAGTCCTGAGCACAGTCGTTCGTTAGCAGTCATTACCCTGGCACCACCGTGACAGACACGAACCAATGAGTGGACATCCCGCCGACGCAGCGGGTAACGGCCTCCGCGCCGAGGTTATCGAAAAGCTCCTGTTTGGGGTTGCGGCCGTGGGTAATGATTGCATCACCGTCTTTGCCGCCTTTGCTGTGAATCGTAACGAGCGATATTAGTACTACTGTAACAAGTTTCTTCCAGTAAGTATGCTGCTCACGGGGGGACATGGTAAGCAGCCGGGTCGAGCGTGGGCAAAACCATGCTGCTCGTAGGGATAGACACCGTCGACAAGGCTCCCTTCGGTGTGAGGACTTCCGTCAGGTCAGAGTGATGTCTTCTGTTGTGAAACAGACCTGAATGACCCTGCTCCATGTGAGCCCGACGGAAGAGGAATCGATACTAAAACACGGACCTCACAAACGCGTCGATGTCCTTCTGGAAGCGAATCTCATTCTTCAAGTGAGCGCCAGGGTGATGACCGTCACTGTAGACAGCGTCAGTGCGCCGACATGGAAAGCAAGTGCTGGAGCTCACTGTACATCGCCGATATCGACCATGCATACCTGGGAGTTCATGAAGCGGGGAAGGTGAGTGATGGAACATCAACTTACGCTGTATCCACGATCCACGAGCAGTCGGGCGTAGGTTGCACCAATCGGGCCCGAACCGGCGATGAACACCTATGTAGCAGTAAGACAGGAAGTTCGATATAAGGAACGGCCGGGGGCATGCTGACATCAAACTGTTCGCCTTTAATGTCGTCGTGGACGGGGTGGTACTTGATTTCAGGCATGGCGAAGAAAGGCGGTGGACGTCTTCAGAGGTGTTGTCCAACGAGAGCCAAGATATTTATGCGAATGTGGAAGTGATGCCGATGTTATCCAAAGCGCTCAAAGCCCGACCAATAACTCCCGTGCAGGCGGAAACCACACATGTATCACGCGCCATTCCTGGCAGCCTTGTGCCAGAGCGCACGTATCTTTCGTGCTACACCAGATCCTGAGCTAGCTCCACCGTCGAAAGAACAGATCATGCATTTCGACGCGTACCGGCAGCTGGTGAGAGATCCGGAGGACACAGGCGACAGCGACAATGCGGGTGTCAACGAGAAGAGGCCGGAGCTGACGTCTCTCGAGAACTTTGCCCTAACGAACTACGAGCCGGACTAGAACTGCGGAATCTGCAAACGCAGCGCCTGCTGAATTATTGTCAGCATCGCATTGAATCCACAGCGACCAGGTGGTCCGGCTGCGAGCTGCCGCCGCGTCTTGACGTAGTGCGTAACACCGGGATGCGAATGTTGCCTGAAGTCGGCCTTTTAGTCAAGGAAGGGTCGCTCGTGTCCAGACTGAATGAGAAGATACACAGTAACCTCATTTTGGTGCCCACCCAGCGTATCGCGCTTACGCGGCAGAGGTCAAATCCACTGTATCCAAGAGATAGAGCCATCAGACTGGTTTGGCCGAGGCCCTCGCATGCGCTCGCAAGGCCTGTGTTCAATTTTGTCTTGGGCAGACTGGAACGGGGTGAAGGAGACGATGAACAAAACACCACCAAACACGCCGACTCCTCGCCTCTTCACAGTTAATCGTCGAGAGACGGCTCCCTCACTGGAGCTGTGGCTCCGGAACTTTGAAGCTCAGCAACAATTCTACGTCGTACTGGAGCGCCGGGAACCTCAGGCTAGTGTTGACGCACCGGTGACGTTTCGTACGTTGTCGGGGTGTCCTCAACCCGGCCCTATCTTCGCCGCCGTCCCGCGCTCGTTACGTGTGGCAGACTATGCTCCGGTACTGCTAGTCTGGGTGACTGTTTCTTGACGGAACCAGCGCCCCGTTGTCAGTAGACGAGGCACGCACGTCTTGACACCGGCACTCGCGTTTCCTTTCACTAAAACTACTGCTTCGATGACTACATGCGTCTATATCATCGGCCAGAGGGCGGACTCATGCCAAATGGTAAGCTTCTAAATGAACTGAACAATCCGAGCGGTTCTGACGCATCGGAATCCGCGTCCCTCAGACGCCTTACAGGCCACCTCCGAATGTGCGCATGCTGACGTCAATGTGGTTGCTTTGTCTGATCTGTACCTATCGCTTCATGGGTGCTTACGGTTCATGGGTGCTTGCATACCCGTCGCTGGTGAATACGATTCCCAGGACCACCAATCGCTCTGTGCTCGGCCACGACGCAGTTGTGCGCCTATACTTGGATAAACTAGGTCAGCAACGTGAACAACATCTCGCAAGACGCGCATTTCCGTTCCCATGCCTGGATCGCTTCAACTGTAGGCATTTGTGCAACTCGCTAGATATCGTACATGCTCTCCGGTTTGATTGATCCGACACATTGGGTGCGTCAATTCACACGAAGACTGTGGTGTGCAGGTCGCGAAGGACATCGTGACGATTGTCCTCGCCCGACGCCCAGTCGAGCCACTCGTCCGGCGTAGGGGTAAGAACCGGCTCCAGTAGGCTCACCCGCTGCGCTCCGAAGCTGCGAGCCTGAGCCTGAGTATGGGTAAACGGAGCGGCGGAGACGTGCGGCCAGCAGTTTCCTCCTCCGGTGCGGCCTCCTGCAGGAGTCCCGCCACCACCGCCCCCGCTGCCAACGGAGCCGCCACTACCGCTACTAGTCGAACCCTCTGCTTTCTTATTCTCCGCCTCTTTCTCCTTGTTGGCAAGATCCACCAAATAGTCGCGAATGGTACGCGCAGAGCGAATTGCGAAGCACATCGAGGTGAGCGTCGGGTTCGCGCCAAACGCCGTGGGAATGGTCCCATTGCCTGCAACGTACAAGTTCGTCGTGCCCCAGACGAGCGAGTTGTAGTCGGCGACGGACTCGGATTTCTCTTCCCTGTACAACAATACGCCTGTGAGCTTTATACAGAATCGATGAACTCTGACGTACTTGTGGCCAAGACGGATTGAGCCTCCGAGGTGCAGCGCAAGACCAGGTGTCATGAACTGCGGGTTGGAACCTTCCAATCCACGTAAGGTTGGTCACAGAATGAAGGGAGGAGGGCGTACCAGGAAGATATCCGCCGAGGACGTTCGCAGCGTTCGTCATGCTAGGAATGAATGCGCGTCAACGTTCGACCATGACTTTGGTAGTAGAGTAGCGCAACTCGTTCATCATGTCCGTGGCTTGTTTCGCAAACTCCGGCGTAGGAGTGTACTCAAACGTCGCCTGCGGCATTTCGTACGTATCCTGGAAGCTATCCTCGAAGACGATCCTGTTCTCCGGCACGCCCTTCTGCATGCCAAAAAACCTAGAGTGTGTCAGCACGTGGAATGTCAACAGCGTTGTAGCATACCGAAGGTCGACGACGAGGCGCGCGTCAACGAGAGGACCGGCTTCACCATAGCTGAATGCATCACGATGGATTTGAGCGTGCCACGGGAACTGCAGAGCAGAGTCATTCTCATGGTCGACAGGCTCCCATCTCACGAACGTCTTTCGAGACAGGAATATTGACTTGTGGCTCGGGGTCTTGGATCGGACTGCGTGACGATTCGGAGGTCAGTGATATGCCCACATCAGTAGTACTCGTATAACTCGCATTTTGATGGGGTCGTTCGGAAATTTTGCGACGTGAGCGGCTACAGCGTCCCTCCACCATTTCGGGTGTTTCTGCGATGTGACATTATCAACCTGAGACGGCGTTAAGGTCATTCCCTCGATAGGCCGCGGGTACGTGCCAGCTCCTAGAGGTTTCGTAAGCACCGGGTTCAGTTGTGGGACACAGTACGCGTACCTGGCGCAAGACAATCTGGCAGAAAGCCATGCTGGGAAACATCAGATATGCGCAAATCTCTCGTGGGATCGAACATACGGCTGCTCAGTGATGCGTTTACCCTGCATGCTATCATCAACGGTAGTCCAGATAACGCGTCTTAGAAGCCCACCAAGTTCGGAATCAGGACGTTCTTGTCGGTTTCCTGGCTGCGAAGGCCGCCAAACCCAGAGTTCGCGAGAATTTGGGGCGTAGCAACTGCGCCTATAATTTCGATTACTATCGCGAATGGGCTACTCGGCTGAGGCGGCGATGTGCACCTGCGGCGATGATATAGACCTCCGCCTCATGTCAGCATAATGGATGAGAGGGACTGGATCGGTTGTACCTTAGCCTTGATCCCGAAATCGATATCCTTCTCGCCTTGCATTGCCTTGAGGAGGTCGCGCACCTCACTACGCGCAGTCAGATCCGTCGCGATATGAAGCCAAGAAAGGACGCACACGATCTGAATCTCTCCCGAGTCCTCATAGAGCTTGGTGCAACGAGTGTTGCACAGAAGCCTGAAGACGCCCTTGCCTGGGGCAGGGTCCTTCACGAAGAAGTCCTTGCCGTAGATCTTGGAGTAAGGGTGAGTCAGGGATGTAGAGTCCTATCAAGTACGGCCTACGTTCTCTGCCGAGTGCCATCGCACGTAGGGTCCGTTATTGATACGGTGGCACGCCAGAGGAAGCGGCTTCACGCCACGATCCTTGAACCGAGGATCGTTCTTCAGGGCGTCGAGTACGGTGTTGTGCCTGATAGAGCGGTCGAACTCGTGCTCGCTCGTTCCGATGAGGCGACGCGCAGCGGCGTAGAGCTTCTTCCATTCAGTGTCATCGGCTGCATCGTCGTCGGGGAATATCTTGGGGCGCTCGACGCCTTTGAGGAGCTCTGGCGTGGCGCAGGTCCTGAACACGATAGCTCTTCAGGTATTGCCAGCGAACAGCATACAAAACGAACCAGTGTGTAGCCATTCCTCCGACGCACCGGGTCACGGCCTCCGCGCCGAGATTGTTGAAGACCTTCTGCTCCGGGTTACGGCCGTGCGTAATGCTTGCTTCGCCGAATTTGCTGTCGAGATGGTAAGCGTCAGAAGCATGTTCCGCTGAGCATGCTGCTCACGAGGGAGGACGCCAAGCAGCTGGGTCGAGGGTCGGTAGAACCATGCTGCTGGTAGGAATAGATACCGTCGATAAGGCACCCTTGGATGCAATCGCATAAGTTATGTCGGAGTGCAGGGTCCTGTTGCGAGACGAACCTGAATGACTCTGCTCCGTGTGAGCGCTACGGCATAAGGGCTAAGAGAGATGCGATACGAACCTCACAAACGAGTCGATGTCCTTCTGGAAGCGTATCTCGTTCTTCTGGTGTGCGCCAGGATGAAGACCGTCGCTACAAGACTTCATCAGGCCCAAGAACCTGGCTAACAATCAAGTGATGGGGCTCACTGTACGTCGCCGATCTCAACCATGCATACCTGGGAAGTTACGTAGGATATGGAGTTTGGCACTCGAGACTGAACTTACGTCAAACCCGCGATCCACGAGCAGTCGAGCGTAAGTTGCGCCAATCGGGCCTGAGCCAGCGATGAATACCTACAGCCCAGGTTAGACGTGAAGAGGACCGCTCGCTGCAGGTGTGTACTGACATCAAACGGTTTGCCGTCGATATCCTTGTGAACCGGGTGGTACTTAATATCAGACATGGTGCAGAGGGGCTGCGGACGCCTGGGGAATGTTGCGCGAGACCGCGAAACCCTTTATGCGCCCGTAAAAGTGATTCCGGAGTTCTCCAAAGCACTCAAAGCCCGACTAGCTGCCCTCACGAATCATAAGATCCACCTATGATTCTTAGCCACCCTGTCAGTGTTGACCCACCCCGGGTGTGTCGTCTTTCGTGCTAGAACAGATCACGAGCTAAGTCCGCAGACGAAGGGGTGAGAAAGGCATGTTGATATGTAGCGGAGAAGCCATGGAATTTGCTGTCGTGCGCATTGTTTCGGGGCGATGATCGTATGGTCGCAAGAGGACGCAGAGGCGGCGACAACGTGCACGTCATTAACAAGAGGGCGAAGCCGACACCCCTCAGGAACATGGGCCCATCTAAGCCATGAGCGCTGAGCTAGAACCAAAGAACCTGCAAGCGCAGAACCAGGTGATCAGTCGCATTGCTGCCACAGTGGATCTGGAGTCTGGTGGTCCGGCTGTACGCTGTGGCTGCAACTCGAAACAGTGCACAATCGCGTCATTTGGATGTCCCACCTGACGCTAACGGGCCAGACAAAGAAGCGTAGCTAGACCATAGTCGTACTGCGAAGCTGCACAGTTTTGTCGACCACCCTGGAAAATCGCGCTTGTGCGCGCAAAGGCGCAATCCGCCGCGTCCACAGTCTAGAAGCATCGATTAGACATCCACAGAGCCCCCTTCATGCGCTTTCAACGAAGGTTTCATGTGTAGTTATAGCAGGTCCACAAACGACGAAGAGCAAGGTGAATAAAACACCGCCAAACACATCTCCCTTGGCAATGGTTACTCTCGTCGCGGCTCGCTCGTCTTTTGTACAGAGAGGAGTTTATCGATGCTCTGCGGTTTCGAACGTCTTGGCGCTAGGCACCACTTTTGTGCCGCGGGGACCTTACTGCCAATTGACAGGGAACATTTCGTACAGGGATCTCCAGAGCCGTCTCTTCGCCGCCAACCCTTGATGCTGCGCGTTTGGAGCTTATGCCTTTCATGTGCCAGCTACATCGGTCTACTGTCCTTCTTGGGACTCCCGCACATTCTGGATGGGCGGAGCAGGCACGTCCCGACACCGGCATTTGCGATTCCATGCTCTGGAACCACTGGTCGAACTGGAACGCTTCGAAGCGAAGTCGATACATTATTTTGGGGCTATGAGCGCATAGGAACGGCGTTCTTCAGACGCCTTGCAAGTTATTCCCGAACACGGGTATGTCGACGTTAACGCGCTTCGTACTTAGAGAGACAACGCTTTGTGCGTACATATAGACTCGCAGTCAGGCATCCACTCCCTCAATCTCAGTGCCTTTCTCTCGCTTGCCACTCCGAAATGTGCGGAGGCCACGCCACTGTTGCGCAGTCCGACTCGTCGGCGTCGAATAACACGACAGAGACTCTGACGGCCGCTCCTCTTCCCGACGGCTACTGGGTCCAGGCGTTCCAGTTCTCCAAGAACGTCGTCGAAAGTCCAGATATCATCGCGTACGGACTCGGCTTCATCGGCGCGCCGTCAGTCATCAGACTCTATACAAACCCCAAGAATGACTCCAGGTGAGTGTCAGTCCGACGCACTCGGCACAAATGATATGTGGTACTTACGTGTTACAGGCAGGCAGGATGGAAGGTGTCAGAGATCGCGTCTCTTGACTTTCCAGTCGGGATGACCACTGCTGACCTCACTGGCGACGGGCTCAACGATAGTACGTGCAATACCGAAGATATTCTCGTCTTCGTCAACTTATACATCGTGAAGTCATCATCTGCGACCGTTACGGCCCGAGCATGACCAATGTGCGTATACCCCAACATGGCGACAGAGCACTGACACCAACTGGTGTAGCTTTGGGATGCGAAGACGCAAGATGGAGGCCGCGTTCGATGGCTCAAGAACCCGGGCAAGCGCGTCGGGACGGCTTTCTGGGAAGCGCACAAGATCGGCAACTCTACCGGAATGCATCGGTGCGTTCATTCACG
>KV426803.1:0-11590 GCA_001632375.1 Exidia glandulosa HHB12029 | reverse complement strand
TCGTCGTCCTGCGCCCCCAAGATTAAACACAGCGTTAGGAAATGTTGCGTTGCCGTCCGAGAACGCCGCATGTCGACAAAACCTGGAACATCCTTCCTCCTCTCATGTACCTCCTTTACCTGTGAGTCTCGTTTTTCTTTGTACCCTTCCCTACTTCGCTGTGATTTTTTCAACAAAATTATACTGATTTAATGAGTAAGACCCTTCGGGGAATGACTCCACCTTTTCGTCGTTGCTGAGCCCATTCGTCCAATTTGCTGCACTGTTGCCGGCCGTTGCTGACGTTCTCCACAGGTTGCCGTCTCGTTGTCGTCAATGCCTGTACGTATACATTTCACAGTGTTGTCACCGACCCCCGTCAGACCCCCGTCAGACCTGCTGAGGGTCAGGTCGTCAGCCCCAGACCCTCAGAAGGTCAGACCCCCAGAGTGGGGCCTGTCAAAGGCGACTGTCATTGAGTCTAAGAGTCCGCGAAGCGCGCGTTGCAGCGGTGCCGCCCGCGCGTCATAATCGACCTCGGCCGTCAGTACATGTCGCTCGCGCGCGCCAATCTCTGTGGGGGTCAGACCCCCGTCAGACCCCGTCAGCCCGACCCCTCAGACGCTGTGGGGTCGGTGGCACTGCTGTCCGTCAGCACTGCTTTGCCAACACTGTACATTTCTTCCCGTGCAATGCCCTTTTCTCGCACACGCGTCTCGCATTCCGAAGACAGTGGAAAGCAGGTCGATGCAAGTCATGGTTCTTGAGAGGGTGTGTAGATTCTCGTATTATATTTACACAGTAGCAGGCCGAAGGCGTTCGACTCTACGCAAAGTTCTCGCCGGTCAGCTTGTTCGAGAGCTCCCAAAGCTTCGCCGCGTTGGCCTTATCGACTGCAAACGCCGCGACATCGCGTGCGACTTGGCAATCGCGCAAATACGTCGCATTCGGCACGGCGGGGTCGAGCGCGGCGACCAGGGTCGTCGAACACCCTTGGTCAAGGTTCTTCTCGAAGTTGAGCGGCTCGAAGTTGGGAATGCTCGACACGATCTTGGTGAACAGCTCATTGCCGAGGTCTTCCGTCAAGTGCCGTCCCAAGTCCGTCTTCACCCCTTCGCAAAGAACGTCAGCATCGCGGAAGGCGAGAGCGGGGGCGGAGGAAGACGTACAGCCAGGGTGCGGCGCGACGGACTTGATGCCGCGCTCGGCGAGTGACACGCTGAAAAGCACGTTGGCGCACTTGCTGTGGCCGTACGCGCCCCACGAGTTGTACGGCGTCTTCTCCCAGTTCACGTCGCTAAAGTCACCTGTGCCCATCCGGTGCCCGCTGCTCGTTACGTTCACCACCACAGGCTCCGGCGCAGCGCGGAGCTTCGGCAGGAGGAGGTTGGTGAAGAGGAAGTGCCCGACATGGCACGCGGCGAACTGGCTCTCGATCCCGTCCTCCGTCAGGGAGAACGGCGTCGCCATGAGGCCCGCGTTGTTGATCAACGTGTCGATGTGCGGGACGTCCGGGTGCTCTAGGATCGTCTTCGCGGCGGTGCGCACGGATGCGTTCGAGGAGAGGTCGAGCGTAACGAGTACGACTTTGATCGCGGGGTCGATGGCGGCGATGGAGTCGGCCACGGGATGGAACTTGGAGGGCGTGCGGCCTGCGAGGACGAGTACGGATGGGTGCGCTTTTGCGAGCGACGTCAAGGTCGTCGCGCCGATGCCCGTGGGTGTAGGGCCTGTCACGACAACTGTTGAAATACAGGCGGTCAGCTAGATTCGAGAACGAGTACAAGGACGTACATATGCGTCCCATGACGCGGTCCGGGAAGGCAGCGACGACCTCGTCGCCAGTCGTTGCGCGAGTGAACTCGGGGTGGGAAGTTTCCGTATTCATCGCGCTGAGTGGAAGCTGGTTTCTGATGCTGGTGGAAGAGGGTTGGGTTGGGTTGTGAGTTTCTATCGTCGCGGGTTGCTCTCTTTAAATACCCGGCCTGCGCAGACTTCGAAAGTTGCATACGCCGTGCTGACCTAAGGCTGAGTCAGACCGCTGCGGCTTCCGATGTGACGCACTTGGCATACGTGTTCAAAGTTCAAAGCCGAGCTAGCCATTTCCAATCGGCCCAATCCTATGCGATTATGTGGCTGATTCAGCCTCACATAATATTCTGCGTACGTCAGCGTGACATGCCGGCCGACTGTCTCCCAGGCTGCGTATATACTGTCTCGCCGCCGAGGAGAGACGTCCACCTAGACCTTCGTGTTCTCATTGTTGAGGTAGAGGTTCTGGATCAATGTTTCCGTGCCCAAGTGGGGAGGACTTCTCATCCAACTGACTGTACAGTATGTTACGGCCAACAGCCGGAGCGGGTAAGAGTACTGCTGGAGCGTAAACACCCTGCTCGGTACACTTTTACTCTATGACTACAGTATCCTGCGTTTGAAAGCGGGGAACACTGAGAGCGCTCTGTTGCAGACGGAAGAAACACGTTCCGGCAGTTCTCGGTGCCGAACAGGTCGGAGCTGCGGGCCACGCACTTACCTCCGCTCGACCATGGACCAGCTACACAGGGTCGCTACGAGCGCAGCACAGGAGCTAGAACGACCAGAACTTCTGTCACTCCCGTTAGTACTATATTCCCATATTCCTAATTTACCAAACCGTAACTCACTCGGTTTTAGGACGCGCAGGCCGACCATCTCATCCAAGATCGCGTGCAATGCCCAATTCTTGCTGCGCACGATGCGCACGCGCAGCCGTACTGTGAACATGCAAGCGCCTCTAGCTGGGCTTCCGCGACCTGCGCTGCGCCGCCTGCTTGAGCACCTCGATATGGTGGACCGGCTTGCTTTGTCCTGCACATGCTGGAGTCTACGTAGCGCAGCTTTGGCTATGCCGAGCTTATGGATCAGCGTGCAGTACGATACCTTGCGCGAGTATCTCATTACGCGTACTGAAGGACGACGGATGAAGCGGCGGGGGTTGATGATCCAACCGCCCGCATTCCTCGGTCGTGTCTCAACGATCCTTGCGCTTACCGGGTCGTCCTCCCTAGTACGACTACGGCTTACCATTGATATCTCAGCGCCTCTTATTGGGCTTCTAAAGACACATTTGCAACCGGCTGGAAGTGCTGGACCTAAATATCACCGGGCGCTCATATCGACTTGGATCCGCGGCTGAAAGCCAGGACGCGATGCTATATTGCCATACGACCAATCCACGTCCCACAGAGATTGACGTACTTCTTCCTGTGCTATCGTCACCTGCGCCCGAACTGCGCAAGCTAGTCCTCGCGTTTGGCCATCACCAGTTGGAGACGAGAGGCGGCCGTCGTTCTGTCCTACGTGCTGATCTGTTCGCCGCACACAACTCGCCATACTTGCTAAATGCTCGTTTGGCACTTGTTGCGTTTCCTGTCGGCGGATGCCCGGCGCTTTCGTACCTAACGTCTTTGGACTATGTTCCTCCCGGTGGAACGTTGTTGTCGTCTGATCTCTGCGTCATGTTATCCCACCTGCCGAATCTCAACGTCCTTGGCTTGACCTTTTGCTTCTTCAATGTATCCGCTGGAGCGGATCCATGTCGCCTTCCGCCCAAGGTTGCTGTGCATGTGCTAGAAGACTTGACCGAGTTGATGCACGGTGGCATCTACGGTTCGATATTGACAACTCGAGTGGCGCAACTCGTGGATTTCTTCCTCAACAACGGCGTCATGCAACTCGCCGTGGCAACCCCGGGCATGCACGACCTGGCAAGTTTTGTGACAGCCACGACTACCGTGCGTCTTGAGTGCCTTGTTGACGCGTGGACATACGTCACGCGTGAGGACGACCGTGTCCTCCACTTGCAACGATCACGGGCCTTGTGGTTACTCCTCAGAGAACGACCGTTTAGGAGCCTGGTCGTGCTGGCATTGCCTGCCGATTTCATAGCCCGGCAGCCGCAACCAGTACTCGATGCGCCTGTCCTTCGCGACCTCTGCTTTGTCGTTGCTTACTGCGGGGACTGCTTCTCTCTTCCGCCAGACTCTAATTGGGATCCTAATCCTCGCTGGGACATATGGCAGTTGCCCTGGCGGTGTCCCTCATTACGTGCTGTCTATGTCATTTGTCCGGCCTTCATCCTACGTGGAAGGTCCGCCCTACCATCAGACCACAGTTACTGCGTCTGTTCGTCCGGTTGCTTGATCACGCTTTCGGACATGCGGAACTTCGTGTCGCGCTGCCTCATTGCCGGCCATCGCTCCCGTCTTGACAAGCTGGCGCTCTCCGGAATACGATTCCGCGACGCAGAGCGGATTCCATCTCTCAGAACAGTCGCAGAAGAAGTCGTGATCCAGGAGGAGGACGTCTTTGCGCTTCGTACGATGACATCCAGCGTCAGCGACTTGGAGGAACACGGGCCAGCGGCGCTCTTCGATCTTCTTAGATCTCACGACGACGACCACTGGGATGCTGTGCCGACTATGCTTGACCCTGAATCTTCGTATTGGCAGGATAGCGTCCAAGAGAGTCGAACCCATGCTTGGTGAGCGCTTTGATCATGAATAGCAAATGCCCTCTCGGCGTCTGCCCGATAGTCTGTTTCCCGAATCTTGATGTATACAAGCCATCAATCTTATTTAGATGCTTTTCCGTGGCTCCCAGTTCGCCAGCACCCAGTTCTGGAGTATCAGACAACAATCGAAGAGAGTTTGGAGCATGCTGCTCGCCTTAGCGGGATATCCGCGCGGGCGCATCATGATCCGGACCCGCTGACCGCTGAGTTGCGCATCTTTTATAGACAGGCACCGGGCGCCAATCTGTCCCGCGGGCGATGGTGTTCGGCGCTGCTCGCAAAATTGCCAGCTTTATCGTGCAACGAGGCCGGCGCAGCTAACGTAGCCTTTCTTCCCCGACCACGTCGTTACAATGGGTCTGTTTGACTGCGAGGTGGACGACTTCGCCTGCAGGCTGAACGCGACGTTCACGTTGTTGTTGCCGCTTGTCGGCATTGCCACGGCGATTGCCGGTACCGCGACCAGCTTATTCAGCCACGAAAGTCTGGTCGAGTTCGTGAGTGAGTGGCAGTGCTTTGGAATCCGCGTCGTTCAAGACTGAAGGTTTGCCAATGCTGCAGCCCGCGAAGACGAAGACGAAGATGAGCTCCTGGACGACGTCGGCAAGGCAACAGCGGACACGGCGACCGAACCGTCGTGTCACGCAGACGCCAGCGCCGACGAGGCGACCCCGCTACTCGCCCATGGAACTCAGAACAAGTCGACCACGATAAAGGACAGCCGTAGCGTCGTATCTGTCGTCCTTGTACTTGTCGCATTGCTCGAAGTCAGCGCTCGCATCGCACTCTACGTTCGCGCTGGAGTTTCCGGTGACAGCGAGTGGACCAATGCCCCAACCCTCATTACCCTCCTTATTTGGGTACGTAACGTTTACATTACTGTGGATTCCATGCAGAGCCCTGGCAGGCGCGGGTCACCGCAACTTCGTCTATGTTCAGTTCACAGCTAACTTCTTCTACAGACCTATGTAGCGATCGTTCCGGTTATCTCCCTTCCACGGACACCACCATACACACTCTTGCTCATTTACAGCTCGAATTTGCTTGGGTCCGTCTTGGAGTTCTACGTCTCCCTGGTCGATCCAGAGGTTACCACGCTCAGTCCATGGCGCTGGTCGCTTCTGTTGCAGCTCGCGCACCCTGCACTTTGCCTTCTCGCAGTCCTCGTCATTCTGCAGATGCCCACGCGCATCACGAGGGCGGAGCCAACGAAGAACGCCGAAGGTCTGCATCCAGCGCTTGATGACTGGGCCACACTCGGACAGTGGGCCACCTTCAGCTGGCTCTCGCCTCTCATTGCACTCGGCACCAAGACCACGCTCGAGGAGAATGACGTCTGGCAGCTCCCACGGAATCTGCGCTCACGAATTCTCATGCGCAAGTTCGATCGCGTCGCAAAAGCCCAGTCGTTCATGAACCGTCTCCTCATCGCCAACGCCCGCGACATCCTCTTCACGACGTTGCTCACGTTTGGATCAACCTGTCTGGGACTCGCACAACCAGTGCTGTTGAGCAAGATCCTCAGCGCGATGGAGAACTCTGAGACTGCATTGGACGGCGGCCTGGGGCTGCACAACGTGATGACCCTCTTCACGAACCCCGCCGCCTCTCTGCATATCCTTGCCTCAGACCTGGGTCTTGGGTGGTCGGAGGACGCGGCGGTGGTTAGTGCTGCAGGTGGACAGCGCGGACGTCAGCAAGCCTACCTCTGGACCGCCATCGCATTCCTCACAATGCTGGTCAAGGCCGAGGTCGATTTGCAGCAGTTTTACCGGGGTCGACGGGCTACAGTCCGGTACGCGTTCTGGCCCATGTACAGATATGACCATTGAACGCTCTTAAGCGCAAAGAGCGAGGCCGTCGCCAGCATCTACCAGAAAGCACTGAAGCGTATCGACACCAGCGGTGCGGTTGGCGTTCCCACAACGCCGGCCCAGCCAGCGCCAAAGGACGACACAAAAGAGCAACCTGGGAAGAAGGATGCAAAGGGCGATAAGCGGGAGCCATCTAAGGCCCAAACGGCAGGCAGCGCGGACCTCGGCAAGATCACCAGCTTGATCTCCATGGATGCCAACATGTGCGAACATCCGCCCTGTTTACATTTTAATTCTGACCGTTGCGCAGGATAAGCATGTTCATGACGTTCTACACAGAGATCGTTCAGAACCCTCTGTCCATTATTCTCGCTGCAACTTTCCTCTACCGTCTAATGGGCTGGAGCGCGTTTGCCGGATATGCAGCCTTCGTGTTCGTCACGCCGATTAATCGCCTCGTCATGAAGATTCAGTACAAGGTCGTCTTGGCTATACTGGAGATGCGTGACCGTAGGATGCGTAGCATGAGCGAGGTCATCCAGGCGATCAAGGTCGGTTACCTGTACGCGACGCTGGCGGCTCTCGTTGACCTCCTCTTTTAGTTCATCAAATTTTCTGCCTGGGAGACTCGTTGGGCCGACCGCATCCTAGCAGACCGCGACCGAGAGCTGAAAGAGGTTCTGAAGCACAAAATCACTCAGTTCTGCCTTAGTGCGTACTTGAAGTTCTTCTTGGCTCGTCGCTTACAGTTTTTTTGCTTATCCCAGACTTCGTGTGGGACGTCATGCCAGTTATCGTGGCCTGCATCTCCCTCACCACGTTCACCTACGTTGCTGGCAACGAGCTCTCCGTGTCCATCGCATTCCCAGCACTCCTTACATTCCAAATCCTCACCGAGCAAGTCGCGCAACTCCCGATTATGATTGGCTTCATGCAGCGCGTATACGCCTCCGCTATACGTGTGGGCGAGTTCACAGAAGAGGAGGAAGTGCCGGTCTGGGTCAGTGCGCTCCTGCGTGAAGAGCATCCGGCCGCAGAGGCGTTCGACGAGCGGATCGGTTTTGAAAGCGCCACTTTCGTGTGGTACAAGACTTCCATCAAGCCCGAGAAACTGCTCGCCGACGAGGTCAAGAAGAAGGTCGAAGAGGAGAAAAAGGCAAACCGTCGCTCGTGGGTACAGCTCCTCACCCTGCGCAAGAAGCCGGTTGCGCGTCCATCCATACTCCCGGATGCCGCGTCTGGGACGACAGGTGCTACGTCGACGGCCGTCGAGGGTGTTTCTGCCTCCGCGACGCCAAGGCAGGAGTTCGCGTTGCGCGACATCTCGGTCGTCTTCCCTCGCGGCAAGATGAGCCTCGTTTATGGTCCAACTGGTTCTGGCAAGTCGTCGCGTGAGTCTGGAGCTGTAGTCGAATTGCAGCTTTATACTGACATGCGCACGAAGTCCTCAGCGCTGTCCTCGGAGAGATGAAGTGTCTTGAGGGCCACGTCTACCTCCCCAAATTCCCCGTGCGGCTCGACGCCGAAACCGGCCTCAAGGAAAGCATTTCGTTCTGTGCGCAGCAACCTTGGCTCGAGCACGCTACCATCCGGGAGAACGTTCTCTTCGGCACGCCCTACGATAAGAAGCGGTATGAGTCAGTGCTGTCCGCATGCGCCCTCCTCCCAGACCTCAGGGTCCTTGAGGATGGCGATCAGACTGAAATCGGCGAAAACGGCATTGTGCTCAGCGGCGGGCAGAAGGCGCGCGTTGCACTGGCGCGCGCAGTCTACGCATACACGAAGACGGTCATCCTGGACGACGTGCTTAGCGCCGTGGACACCCACACTGTGAGCGCGCTCATCAGGCGCTGCTTTCTAGGCCCGCTCATGAAGGGGCGCACACTCATCCTGATAACCCATCATGTCGACTCCGTGATCCAGCATTGCTCGTACGCTGTGCGGATGGGCAATGGTTACGTCGAGGCGCATGGCACTCCTCAGGAGCTTCTTGCTCGAGGCGAGCTGACGGCGGAGCAGGCCGGCGCCGGCTCAGGTGTCGACAGTAACGACGTTGAACCCGACCACGGTGAGCTCGAGACCGCAGATGAGGCAGGCTCGACGGAAGCCGACAAGCAGACGAAGAAGCTTGTGGACAAGGAGACGAAGGCCAGCGGTGCGGTCGAACGCAAGATATACCTTGTGTACTTCAAAGCAGCCGGATACTGGATCATCGCCGTTCTTTGCATCGCTATGCTTCTCCAACGCAGCAGTGATCTTGCGCAGAAGTTCTGGGTGAAGGCATGGAGCGAAAGTTACGAAAGCGCTCCCATCCCCAGGCAACCGCCGTTCGGCTTCCCGACGCCTACGAAGAACCCCTTGCCATACGTCGCGGTCTACATCAGCATCCGTGCGTCAGGTTTCTTTCTTTATGCTCTTTTCGTGACTCATCAGATGCAAAGAGGTGTTCAACGTT
The DNA here is from genome assembly GCA_001632375.1 of Exidia glandulosa HHB12029. Taxonomy (NCBI): domain Eukaryota; kingdom Fungi; phylum Basidiomycota; class Agaricomycetes; order Auriculariales; family Exidiaceae; genus Exidia; species Exidia glandulosa. The sequence continues at coordinate 2,790 of KV426803.1, read as the reverse complement.
TTCACCTCTGTCGCGGCAGAGATCCCGAGCATCTGGGCTTCGCTCCGTGCGTCGCGCGGGCTGTTTGCGGACATGCTCGACTCTGTACTTCGTTCGCCTTCGCGATGGTTTGACAAGACGCCTGCCGTCAGTTTCCTCGATTCTCGACCTGCTGAAGCTGATTGTTACATAGGGCCGCATCCTGAACCGCTTCGCGAGGGATATGAACGGTATCGACATCGGCCTATCTTTGAATCTGCACCGAGTCGGTCATCACCTCATCTCGTTCATCATTTACATTGGCACCATTGTATATGGTGTGCCACCGTTCCTTCTCGTCGCCATCTTCTTGGGTTACTTGGTATGTACTGTCGTCCACCTGCTGCTCCAAATCTAACACGCGCCATTTAGCATCTCTATGTTGCCAATGGCGTACGTTAGACCTAGTTGGATCTGCATCGTCAGTCACTGATCTGCTGGAGAATAGTATATCAAGACCTCTCGGTGAGCACGGGCCCGGCGACTTCCCCCCTAATCTGGCTGACGAGCTGTAGTGACCTCAATCGCCTGCAGAGTAACCTGAACAGCCCCATCATCTCAGCATTCGGCGAGCGTACGTGGCAACCTTTTGTATCCCTTACAGTTTGGTGATATGCGTGGCAGTCCTCGCTGGTGTCGCCACAGTGCGCGCGTTCGGAGAGGAGAAGCGCTTCATGCGTGCCCTGTTCACTCGTCTCGACAAGTGCCACGCTGCATTCTACTACAGTACGCCGCTATATACGACTACACACGGCACGCATGCTAATGTTGGGCCAACAGCATGGATGGCGAACTACTGGTTACGCTTCAGGCAAGACGTCTTCCCGCCAGTGCGATGTCTCTGGCGTTCTGACGCGGAATGAAAAACACAGATTTGGTGTCTTGGGTGCCCTCACATTCTTCTTCACAACTGTACTCACATTGGCCATTGGTCTCCCGTGCGTCGTTCGAGCACCCGCCCGTACGAAGTCATGAGCTGATGACGACCAGTCCTGGACTTGCCGCTGTCGTCATTACCCAAGCACAAGGTATCCTCGTCACCATTTACTGGGGCATGCAGTCGTACGTGGACGCAGAGCAAGCGTTCAACGGTGTTGGTACGTATCATCCCTTGCATTGCAGTATGAATCTGACGCCATGCCAGAGCGTGTCTCCGAGTACATCGAGCTTCCGCCAGAGCCGCCCCGCATAACAGAGAACCGACCGCCACAGAACTGGCCATCGGAGCAGGGCGGAATCGAGTTCGACAGCGTTATCATCAAGTATGCTCCAGACCTGGAGCCGGTGCTGAAGAACGTCTCGTTCAAGATCAAGCCCAAGGAGAAGATCGGTCTCGTAGGACGCACGGGCAGCGGCAAGAGTACCCTGGCCCTCTCGCTCTTCCGTTTCGTGGACCCAACACATGGCAAGATTGTAATTGACGACGTGGACATCACCTCGATCGGCGTTGAGGATCTGCGCTCGCGTTTGACCCTCATCCCACAAGAAGCTGTACTCTTCAAGGGCACGATCCGAGAGAATTTGGTACGTCTTTTGATCGTCGTTGTCTGCTCCGCGCTCATATTGTCTTGCTCCAGGATCCTTTCAACGAGTACACCGACGCGGAGTGCCTTAATGTTCTGCGTGCCGTTCATCTCCCTGTCGACGAGTCAGATGAGAGTGTTCTACCATCATCCAGTGCTGCCTCCGAGTCCGGGTTTTCGACGCCTCGTCCTGAAGGTGGATCCAAGATCTTCGTCACGCTCGAGTCGCAAGTCAGCGAGGGCGGCAACAATTGGTCTGCTGGGCAGAGACAGTTGATCGCGATGGCTCGGGCGTACGTCGTTCATCCACTTCGTCGAGTTGCGCTCACTCGCCCATCCCCTCTGAACAGGCTACTGCGCAAGACCCGCATCACGGTTCTGGACGAGAGCACTGCGTCTGTCGACTTTGAAACGGACAAGAAGTGCGTGCCGTTAGCCTGTTGCCACTGATCACTGACATTCACGTTGCGCAGGATTCAAAACACGATTCGTGACGGTTTCAAGGAGAGCATAATGCTCATTATTGCACACCGGTGCGCCTCTCTTTGCCTAGCCCCACAGTGTTCCAGGCTGCTGACGGATGCTCGCAGATTGCACACGATTATCGAGTGCGACCGCATCCTTGTACTCGATGCCGGCCAGGTCATCGAGTTCGACACCCCCGCCGCGCTTCTCGACAAGGAAGGCGGTGCGTTCCGCGGGATGTGCGCCCAGAGCGACAGTTTCGACGCTCTCTATGCTGCTGCTCATAAAACGGGAAGATGATCGATCCGCCTGCCCTCTGCTTCAATTTCTCCACCATGCTTGCCCTCCTTATGCCTCCCATCTTGCGACCTGTTCATAGTAGATCACTCTTGCAGTACATAGATACAGTCATTGTGCTGTGCGCAATGTAGCTGTTTCTTCTTTCCTCCCTCCAATGCCTCCAATGCGCCAACTTAGGGAAAACGGAATGTTGTCCCGAGGGGAAGAGGACCGGAAAGAAAGAAAGGTGGTGAAGGTACTAGAGATCCTACTATAATATTGGCTTTGGTTTCGGCTAAGGAGGTGTGCGTATCTAAAGGTACATCACGATAGCGAGGGCCCGGGTCATAATGTGTCTTCTACTAAGTTTCGTGTGAGGAGAACGAACGAGGTCCGTGTCGTAGCGAGACTAGGGAGTGCAACGCGCATCTGCGCGCAGGAAGGGAAGGGAACGGGAAGGGAGAACGAACGGGATCCAACCAAGAATGCGTGAAGGGGAGGGGTA
>KV426802.1:0-11608 GCA_001632375.1 Exidia glandulosa HHB12029 | reverse complement strand
CGTGAATGAACGCACCGATGCATTCCGGTAGAGTTGCCGATCTTGTGCGCTTCCCAGAAAGCCGTCCCGACGCGCTTGCCCGGGTTCTTGAGCCATCGAACGCGGCCTCCATCTTGCGTCTTCGCATCCCAAAGCTACACCAGTTGGTGTCAGTGCTCTGTCGCCATGTTGGGGTATACGCACATTGGTCATGCTCGGGCCGTAACGGTCGCAGATGATGACTTCACGATGTATAAGTTGACGAAGACGAGAATATCTTCGGTATTGCACGTACTATCGTTGAGCCCGTCGCCAGTGAGGTCAGCAGTGGTCATCCCGACTGGAAAGTCAAGAGACGCGATCTCTGACACCTTCCATCCTGCCTGCCTGTAACACGTAAGTACCACATATCATTTGTGCCGAGTGCGTCGGACTGACACTCACCTGGAGTCATTCTTGGGGTTTGTATAGAGTCTGATGACTGACGGCGCGCCGATGAAGCCGAGTCCGTACGCGATGATATCTGGACTTTCGACGACGTTCTTGGAGAACTGGAACGCCTGGACCCAGTAGCCGTCGGGAAGAGGAGCGGCCGTCAGAGTCTCTGTCGTGTTATTCGACGCCGACGAGTCGGACTGCGCAACAGTGGCGTGGCCTCCGCACATTTCGGAGTGGCAAGCGAGAGAAAGGCACTGAGATTGAGGGAGTGGATGCCTGACTGCGAGTCTATATGTACGCACAAAGCGTTGTCTCTCTAAGTACGAAGCGCGTTAACGTCGACATACCCGTGTTCGGGAATAACTTGCAAGGCGTCTGAAGAACGCCGTTCCTATGCGCTCATAGCCCCAAAATAATGTATCGACTTCGCTTCGAAGCGTTCCAGTTCGACCAGTGGTTCCAGAGCATGGAATCGCAAATGCCGGTGTCGGGACGTGCCTGCTCCGCCCATCCAGAATGTGCGGGAGTCCCAAGAAGGACAGTAGACCGATGTAGCTGGCACATGAAAGGCATAAGCTCCAAACGCGCAGCATCAAGGGTTGGCGGCGAAGAGACGGCTCTGGAGATCCCTGTACGAAATGTTCCCTGTCAATTGGCAGTAAGGTCCCCGCGGCACAAAAGTGGTGCCTAGCGCCAAGACGTTCGAAACCGCAGAGCATCGATAAACTCCTCTCTGTACAAAAGACGAGCGAGCCGCGACGAGAGTAACCATTGCCAAGGGAGATGTGTTTGGCGGTGTTTTATTCACCTTGCTCTTCGTCGTTTGTGGACCTGCTATAACTACACATGAAACCTTCGTTGAAAGCGCATGAAGGGGGCTCTGTGGATGTCTAATCGATGCTTCTAGACTGTGGACGCGGCGGATTGCGCCTTTGCGCGCACAAGCGCGATTTTCCAGGGTGGTCGACAAAACTGTGCAGCTTCGCAGTACGACTATGGTCTAGCTACGCTTCTTTGTCTGGCCCGTTAGCGTCAGGTGGGACATCCAAATGACGCGATTGTGCACTGTTTCGAGTTGCAGCCACAGCGTACAGCCGGACCACCAGACTCCAGATCCACTGTGGCAGCAATGCGACTGATCACCTGGTTCTGCGCTTGCAGGTTCTTTGGTTCTAGCTCAGCGCTCATGGCTTAGATGGGCCCATGTTCCTGAGGGGTGTCGGCTTCGCCCTCTTGTTAATGACGTGCACGTTGTCGCCGCCTCTGCGTCCTCTTGCGACCATACGATCATCGCCCCGAAACAATGCGCACGACAGCAAATTCCATGGCTTCTCCGCTACATATCAACATGCCTTTCTCACCCCTTCGTCTGCGGACTTAGCTCGTGATCTGTTCTAGCACGAAAGACGACACACCCGGGGTGGGTCAACACTGACAGGGTGGCTAAGAATCATAGGTGGATCTTATGATTCGTGAGGGCAGCTAGTCGGGCTTTGAGTGCTTTGGAGAACTCCGGAATCACTTTTACGGGCGCATAAAGGGTTTCGCGGTCTCGCGCAACATTCCCCAGGCGTCCGCAGCCCCTCTGCACCATGTCTGATATTAAGTACCACCCGGTTCACAAGGATATCGACGGCAAACCGTTTGATGTCAGTACACACCTGCAGCGAGCGGTCCTCTTCACGTCTAACCTGGGCTGTAGGTATTCATCGCTGGCTCAGGCCCGATTGGCGCAACTTACGCTCGACTGCTCGTGGATCGCGGGTTTGACGTAAGTTCAGTCTCGAGTGCCAAACTCCATATCCTACGTAACTTCCCAGGTATGCATGGTTGAGATCGGCGACGTACAGTGAGCCCCATCACTTGATTGTTAGCCAGGTTCTTGGGCCTGATGAAGTCTTGTAGCGACGGTCTTCATCCTGGCGCACACCAGAAGAACGAGATACGCTTCCAGAAGGACATCGACTCGTTTGTGAGGTTCGTATCGCATCTCTCTTAGCCCTTATGCCGTAGCGCTCACACGGAGCAGAGTCATTCAGGTTCGTCTCGCAACAGGACCCTGCACTCCGACATAACTTATGCGATTGCATCCAAGGGTGCCTTATCGACGGTATCTATTCCTACCAGCAGCATGGTTCTACCGACCCTCGACCCAGCTGCTTGGCGTCCTCCCTCGTGAGCAGCATGCTCAGCGGAACATGCTTCTGACGCTTACCATCTCGACAGCAAATTCGGCGAAGCAAGCATTACGCACGGCCGTAACCCGGAGCAGAAGGTCTTCAACAATCTCGGCGCGGAGGCCGTGACCCGGTGCGTCGGAGGAATGGCTACACACTGGTTCGTTTTGTATGCTGTTCGCTGGCAATACCTGAAGAGCTATCGTGTTCAGGACCTGCGCCACGCCAGAGCTCCTCAAAGGCGTCGAGCGCCCCAAGATATTCCCCGACGACGATGCAGCCGATGACACTGAATGGAAGAAGCTCTACGCCGCTGCGCGTCGCCTCATCGGAACGAGCGAGCACGAGTTCGACCGCTCTATCAGGCACAACACCGTACTCGACGCCCTGAAGAACGATCCTCGGTTCAAGGATCGTGGCGTGAAGCCGCTTCCTCTGGCGTGCCACCGTATCAATAACGGACCCTACGTGCGATGGCACTCGGCAGAGAACGTAGGCCGTACTTGATAGGACTCTACATCCCTGACTCACCCTTACTCCAAGATCTACGGCAAGGACTTCTTCGTGAAGGACCCTGCCCCAGGCAAGGGCGTCTTCAGGCTTCTGTGCAACACTCGTTGCACCAAGCTCTATGAGGACTCGGGAGAGATTCAGATCGTGTGCGTCCTTTCTTGGCTTCATATCGCGACGGATCTGACTGCGCGTAGTGAGGTGCGCGACCTCCTCAAGGCAATGCAAGGCGAGAAGGATATCGATTTCGGGATCAAGGCTAAGGTACAACCGATCCAGTCCCTCTCATCCATTATGCTGACATGAGGCGGAGGTCTATATCATCGCCGCAGGTGCACATCGCCGCCTCAGCCGAGTAGCCCATTCGCGATAGTAATCGAAATTATAGGCGCAGTTGCTACGCCCCAAATTCTCGCGAACTCTGGGTTTGGCGGCCTTCGCAGCCAGGAAACCGACAAGAACGTCCTGATTCCGAACTTGGTGGGCTTCTAAGACGCGTTATCTGGACTACCGTTGATGATAGCATGCAGGGTAAACGCATCACTGAGCAGCCGTATGTTCGATCCCACGAGAGATTTGCGCATATCTGATGTTTCCCAGCATGGCTTTCTGCCAGATTGTCTTGCGCCAGGTACGCGTACTGTGTCCCACAACTGAACCCGGTGCTTACGAAACCTCTAGGAGCTGGCACGTACCCGCGGCCTATCGAGGGAATGACCTTAACGCCGTCTCAGGTTGATAATGTCACATCGCAGAAACACCCGAAATGGTGGAGGGACGCTGTAGCCGCTCACGTCGCAAAATTTCCGAACGACCCCATCAAAATGCGAGTTATACGAGTACTACTGATGTGGGCATATCACTGACCTCCGAATCGTCACGCAGTCCGATCCAAGACCCCGAGCCACAAGTCAATATTCCTGTCTCGAAAGACGTTCGTGAGATGGGAGCCTGTCGACCATGAGAATGACTCTGCTCTGCAGTTCCCGTGGCACGCTCAAATCCATCGTGATGCATTCAGCTATGGTGAAGCCGGTCCTCTCGTTGACGCGCGCCTCGTCGTCGACCTTCGGTATGCTACAACGCTGTTGACATTCCACGTGCTGACACACTCTAGGTTTTTTGGCATGCAGAAGGGCGTGCCGGAGAACAGGATCGTCTTCGAGGATAGCTTCCAGGATACGTACGAAATGCCGCAGGCGACGTTTGAGTACACTCCTACGCCGGAGTTTGCGAAACAAGCCACGGACATGATGAACGAGTTGCGCTACTCTACTACCAAAGTCATGGTCGAACGTTGACGCGCATTCATTCCTAGCATGACGAACGCTGCGAACGTCCTCGGCGGATATCTTCCTGGTACGCCCTCCTCCCTTCATTCTGTGACCAACCTTACGTGGATTGGAAGGTTCCAACCCGCAGTTCATGACACCTGGTCTTGCGCTGCACCTCGGAGGCTCAATCCGTCTTGGCCACAAGTACGTCAGAGTTCATCGATTCTGTATAAAGCTCACAGGCGTATTGTTGTACAGGGAAGAGAAATCCGAGTCCGTCGCCGACTACAACTCGCTCGTCTGGGGCACGACGAACTTGTACGTTGCAGGCAATGGGACCATTCCCACGGCGTTTGGCGCGAACCCGACGCTCACCTCGATGTGCTTCGCAATTCGCTCTGCGCGTACCATTCGCGACTATTTGGTGGATCTTGCCAACAAGGAGAAAGAGGCGGAGAATAAGAAAGCAGAGGGTTCGACTAGTAGCGGTAGTGGCGGCTCCGTTGGCAGCGGGGGCGGTGGTGGCGGGACTCCTGCAGGAGGCCGCACCGGAGGAGGAAACTGCTGGCCGCACGTCTCCGCCGCTCCGTTTACCCATACTCAGGCTCAGGCTCGCAGCTTCGGAGCGCAGCGGGTGAGCCTACTGGAGCCGGTTCTTACCCCTACGCCGGACGAGTGGCTCGACTGGGCGTCGGGCGAGGACAATCGTCACGATGTCCTTCGCGACCTGCACACCACAGTCTTCGTGTGAATTGACGCACCCAATGTGTCGGATCAATCAAACCGGAGAGCATGTACGATATCTAGCGAGTTGCACAAATGCCTACAGTTGAAGCGATCCAGGCATGGGAACGGAAATGCGCGTCTTGCGAGATGTTGTTCACGTTGCTGACCTAGTTTATCCAAGTATAGGCGCACAACTGCGTCGTGGCCGAGCACAGAGCGATTGGTGGTCCTGGGAATCGTATTCACCAGCGACGGGTATGCAAGCACCCATGAACCGTAAGCACCCATGAAGCGATAGGTACAGATCAGACAAAGCAACCACATTGACGTCAGCATGCGCACATTCGGAGGTGGCCTGTAAGGCGTCTGAGGGACGCGGATTCCGATGCGTCAGAACCGCTCGGATTGTTCAGTTCATTTAGAAGCTTACCATTTGGCATGAGTCCGCCCTCTGGCCGATGATATAGACGCATGTAGTCATCGAAGCAGTAGTTTTAGTGAAAGGAAACGCGAGTGCCGGTGTCAAGACGTGCGTGCCTCGTCTACTGACAACGGGGCGCTGGTTCCGTCAAGAAACAGTCACCCAGACTAGCAGTACCGGAGCATAGTCTGCCACACGTAACGAGCGCGGGACGGCGGCGAAGATAGGGCCGGGTTGAGGACACCCCGACAACGTACGAAACGTCACCGGTGCGTCAACACTAGCCTGAGGTTCCCGGCGCTCCAGTACGACGTAGAATTGTTGCTGAGCTTCAAAGTTCCGGAGCCACAGCTCCAGTGAGGGAGCCGTCTCTCGACGATTAACTGTGAAGAGGCGAGGAGTCGGCGTGTTTGGTGGTGTTTTGTTCATCGTCTCCTTCACCCCGTTCCAGTCTGCCCAAGACAAAATTGAACACAGGCCTTGCGAGCGCATGCGAGGGCCTCGGCCAAACCAGTCTGATGGCTCTATCTCTTGGATACAGTGGATTTGACCTCTGCCGCGTAAGCGCGATACGCTGGGTGGGCACCAAAATGAGGTTACTGTGTATCTTCTCATTCAGTCTGGACACGAGCGACCCTTCCTTGACTAAAAGGCCGACTTCAGGCAACATTCGCATCCCGGTGTTACGCACTACGTCAAGACGCGGCGGCAGCTCGCAGCCGGACCACCTGGTCGCTGTGGATTCAATGCGATGCTGACAATAATTCAGCAGGCGCTGCGTTTGCAGATTCCGCAGTTCTAGTCCGGCTCGTAGTTCGTTAGGGCAAAGTTCTCGAGAGACGTCAGCTCCGGCCTCTTCTCGTTGACACCCGCATTGTCGCTGTCGCCTGTGTCCTCCGGATCTCTCACCAGCTGCCGGTACGCGTCGAAATGCATGATCTGTTCTTTCGACGGTGGAGCTAGCTCAGGATCTGGTGTAGCACGAAAGATACGTGCGCTCTGGCACAAGGCTGCCAGGAATGGCGCGTGATACATGTGTGGTTTCCGCCTGCACGGGAGTTATTGGTCGGGCTTTGAGCGCTTTGGATAACATCGGCATCACTTCCACATTCGCATAAATATCTTGGCTCTCGTTGGACAACACCTCTGAAGACGTCCACCGCCTTTCTTCGCCATGCCTGAAATCAAGTACCACCCCGTCCACGACGACATTAAAGGCGAACAGTTTGATGTCAGCATGCCCCCGGCCGTTCCTTATATCGAACTTCCTGTCTTACTGCTACATAGGTGTTCATCGCCGGTTCGGGCCCGATTGGTGCAACCTACGCCCGACTGCTCGTGGATCGTGGATACAGCGTAAGTTGATGTTCCATCACTCACCTTCCCCGCTTCATGAACTCCCAGGTATGCATGGTCGATATCGGCGATGTACAGTGAGCTCCAGCACTTGCTTTCCATGTCGGCGCACTGACGCTGTCTACAGTGACGGTCATCACCCTGGCGCTCACTTGAAGAATGAGATTCGCTTCCAGAAGGACATCGACGCGTTTGTGAGGTCCGTGTTTTAGTATCGATTCCTCTTCCGTCGGGCTCACATGGAGCAGGGTCATTCAGGTCTGTTTCACAACAGAAGACATCACTCTGACCTGACGGAAGTCCTCACACCGAAGGGAGCCTTGTCGACGGTGTCTATCCCTACGAGCAGCATGGTTTTGCCCACGCTCGACCCGGCTGCTTACCATGTCCCCCCGTGAGCAGCATACTTACTGGAAGAAACTTGTTACAGTAGTACTAATATCGCTCGTTACGATTCACAGCAAAGGCGGCAAAGACGGTGATGCAATCATTACCCACGGCCGCAACCCCAAACAGGAGCTTTTCGATAACCTCGGCGCGGAGGCCGTTACCCGCTGCGTCGGCGGGATGTCCACTCATTGGTTCGTGTCTGTCACGGTGGTGCCAGGGTAATGACTGCTAACGAACGACTGTGCTCAGGACTTGCGCAACTCCAGAGCTCATCAAAGGTGTCGAACGGCCACAGATCTTCCCGAGCTCCGACACCAATGACAAGGAGGAGTGGGAGAAACTCTATAAAGCCGCTAAATATCTCATCGGGACGAGCGACACCCAGTTCAACGAGTCCATCCGACACAAGATTGTCTTCGACGCATTGACAAACTCGAAGGACTTCAAGGGCCGCGGCGTGAAGGCGCTTCCTTTGGCCTGCCGCCGTATCGGCGACGGACCCTACGTGCGTTGGCACTCGGCAGAGAACGTGAGTCATACTCAGTTGACACGATCGCATACTCATCGTTACTCCAAGATCTATGGCAAAGACTTCTTCGTGAAGACCCCTGCTAATGGCAAGGGCATTTTCAGACTTCTGCACAGCACTCGCTGCACCAAGCTCTATGAAAAGGGGGGAGAGATTCAGCTCGTGTGCGTCGTGTATACACATACTGCGACGGATCTGACTCCGCTTAGTGAGGTCCGCTCCCTCATCAAGGCAATGGATAAGAAAAACGAAGAGGACAGCGACTTCGCGATCAAAGCCAGGGTACGTCCTTTCAGGTTCCTCTCATTCGTCGTGTTGACAAGTTGTCAGGTCTACGTTATTGCCGCAGGTACACATTTTCTGCCGCATCGTGCGGTCACGGTACTTACTGAAATCTGCAGGGGCTGTTGCTACTCCACAAATTCTCGCCAACTCGGAGTTCGGCGGTCTTCGCCGCCAGGAGACTGCGGGCACCAAGAACGTCCTCATCCCGAGCCTAGTATGGTTCTTAAAAGCGTTCCCTGCGCTTGCGCTGACAATACAATGCAGGGGAAATACATCACCGAGCAGCCGTAGGTTCATTACCGACGACAGCCGCCCACATCTGATGTCTCTTAGAATGGCCTTCTGCCAGATTGTCTTACGGCAGGTGCGCATTACGATCCACTCTTTCCCGTAGGAACCCTGTGCTTATGGTATTGTTAGGAGCTGGCAAGTCTTCTTTTCTAGGTTGAAAGCGATCCCATGAGCTTACAAATGCTGTCCCAGGTCGACCAGGTCGACAAGAGCGAGGACGGCAAGGACAAGGACGCCAATGGCAATGTTGTTGTACGCCCGCCTTGGTGGACGAAGGCAGTGGCAGATCACCAGAAGGCCTTTCCCAATGACCCCATCAAGATGCGAGTCATAGGATCGTCATTCATCCTTGCATACAACTTACTCCTCATGCAGTCCGTATCAAGATCCCGAGCCGCAGGTCAATATCCCGGTGTCTAAGGAGGTATTTGACGCCAGCCGTTCTGTGAGCGACATGGAATGTTGATCGACTCCGCTTTACAGTTCCCCTGGCACGCTCAGATTCATCGTGACGCGTTCAGCTATGGCGAGGCTGGACCTCTCGTTGACGCGCGCCTCGTCGTCGACCTTCGGTGCGCACACACTACCTGAATATGGCATATTCTGACCGATATTAGTTTCTTTGGTATGCAGCACGGTGTGCCCGAAAATAGGATCATCTTCGAGGACTACAGAGACACCTATGGGATGCCGCAGGCGACGTTCCATTACCTTCCTACGCCAGACCGCGCGAAGCAGGCCTCGGACATGATGGAGGAGTTGAGCGGTTTTACGGTCTGTGCAGTCGGTTTCGGATGTTGACGACGTACCTCGCAGTATGATGAAAGCCGCGCACGTCCTCGGAGGATATCTCCCCGGTACGTAGACTTCCCTGCCGCAAGAAGGTTAAGTAACTCACTCAACTCGCAAGGATCGAACCCGCAGTTCATGACGCCCGGCCTCGCGCTCCACCTCGGTGGCTCGATCCGTCTTGGACATGAGTGCGTCCAAGTCTTTCAAGTTGTGGTGTTCTCCTATGTGGAAGCTCACATTCACATCTGTGCGATAATTCAGGGGGGAGAAATCCGAGACCGTCGCGGACTACAACTCGCGTGTCTGGAACACGAAGAACCTATATGTCGCGGGCAACGGCACCATCCCCACAGCGTTCGCGGGGAACCCGACCCTCACCTCAATCTGCTTCGCCATTCGCTCCGCGAGCGCGATCCACGACTATCTGAAGTCGCCTGGGCATGTGAACGTGCCTGGGCCGTACCTGCCGACCGCGTCCGCCGAGAAGTACAGGACTCCTCAGGAGTTTAAAGTGCGGGAGACTGTGCAGGACCCGACTATCAAGGCTACGACGGACGAGTGGCTGAAATGGGTCAAGGACGACGATCCTCACGTTACCCTTCGCGACCTTTCGGACTCGGTCTTTGCGTGATTCCATGCGCTCAATGTCTCGCCAATGATAAGGATGTGTACGATGCTTAGGTAGTCGTACAAAGGTCTCCAGTTGAATGTTGAACTATAGCCCTAGAAGTATGCGCGTGTCTCGATTTAGAGAGGTCATCACCACGCTCCGTTCGTTGCGAGATGAGGGCTGACGACTTTGGTAGAGGTAGAGACAGTTGACAGGATTCCCTGTCACTGTCTCTTGCGCGTCAAACCGGTTCCTTGGCAGTTGACACCCAGCTCGTTCAAGCGGAATGGTCACCGCCGTTTAGAAGCCTTACCCCCAACTTTTTACTTAGTTATTTTGAGTTGCTTTTTAATGGGAACATTCTAGTTTATTTCTAAGATACAGTCCTATACACAAGAAAAGCAAAAAGCGCCGCCGCGCTTCGCGCGGCGACAGCGACCCCCCTCCCATCCCACTCCTGACCTAGCAGAGCCGATGCGGCGGGGCTGCGGTCTGCGTCGCCGTCGGGGTCGCACGCCACTGCCGGGGTCTAGCCTGGTTATCTGCAAAACTTTCCGGGTCAAGATCAACAAGAAAAGACGGAGGAAACGTACCTTACGCGCCCCCAATTGCGTTGCGGGTCCAGCTGGAGGTGTCGGGGCGGTTCGAGACGGCGGCGGCGCCGATGGTGGTGGCAGGAGGCAAGAAAGCGTCGTATTTGTTTGTACGAACCGTTTCACTGCCAAACCTGTCGAACCTGTCAGAACAGACCAAATAAGCTGTCAGCTGTCTCTACCTCTACCAAAGTCGTATATACTCGCACAGGTTCATAGTTTCCGCCCGACTCGCCTCATTTACCCGGGTAGATGGGCTACCGCCGTGCCAACAGTTCGCTCACCCACTGCCGACTGAGAGCTCCTCCGTGGCACGCAGCATCAACAATTCGCCTGCCCCACATCTTCGACTCATATCTTTCTGGGGGTGACCATTACACTGTACATATCCGCTGGAGCTTTGTTTGCGATCCAGTTCATTCGTGAATCTGTCTTGACCCTTCCTCGCTGCGAACGGGTCGTTGTACGTCTCTATCCTGCATTGGACAATAAGGTCCATCACCATGTTCCGCTCGAGTCGTTGCGAGATCTCCGAAACTACCTACTCGACGACCCTACCAAGCTACCCACGAGCGCGGCACTGGGGGAGGGTATGTTCAAGGCGAGCGCGAGGGAGATATGAACCGGAGTTGATGTTGAGGACCGGAGACGCTCACGCAAGAGGTTTAAGACGACGCTGCGACCGCGTCAAAGACGACATGCCACAGCGCCGCCGGGGACATAAGGGAGTAACATTATGCAGCGCAGCGGCCACAACAGAGTGCGGATACAGAGCTACATATGAGGAGGGCGTAGAGGGGAGGTGTGTGTGCGTTGGCTGTGGAAGGGTTAGTGCAACATAAATGGGTAGGATCGTGAAGAGGGTCATCAAAAAAGGTCGTTAAAAGGGTAATGAAACTGTGACAGCAGACATCTGATCTGACTTTCTAGAGCGAGGGGGTGCAGAGGGCAGAGGGCAGAGTGAGAGAGTGGGGGCAGAACAGACTAGGCTGATGGAGCGAGACGAGCATACTGCATGAGATGAGGAGATGTGTCGAGAACGGAGAGTCGAGGGTCGGTCGATAGATGCTTGCGTTCAAGCCACGGCGAGGTTAGGGAGGCTCTCGATGCGCACGATTCTGCGCAGGCGTTCGGCAGCGGTCACGAGGGGCGGTAGGGTCGGGAACGGGATGCCCTTGACGGGCTGCTCGTCCTCGATCATTTTCTTAGTCTCCTCGACGTCGATGAGCTCGAAATT
>KV426801.1:0-11614 GCA_001632375.1 Exidia glandulosa HHB12029 | reverse complement strand
GATCACCTGACTGAACGGCGAAGTGCAGCATGACGCGGATAAGACCAACGCGTCGGTCCCGCAGTGCGCCTCCCGACGGGTACAGACCCACGTGATGGTGAGAAAGCCTGTGGGATTGGGTCGCTCACGTTACTGGAGACGCGTTGAAAGGCGCGCGCGTGTTTCCCGCCGGAATGCCACCGTGACCGCGCCCTCAGCCCGCCGCCTGCAGCCACCATGACGAGGCGCTATTCTCAGGTGTGCTGTGACAAGTCTCATTGGTTACCAGCTGCCACGAAGCTGTTCACGTTGTGCATGGCGAGGGATGTAATGGTCCAGGCGCACGAGTTGCACTCGCCACCGAGTATACGGCCTGCTGACTGAATTGCCGCTCGATGCAAACGTAATAGCCCCCGCATCATGGACGTTGTGAACCTGCTCTGGTGAATGGAGGAGCTACGTCCCTTCAGGGGCCAATGGGTGCATTCAAAGTGGTGGAATGCTGGATTGCTCTGTATGCAGCCAATGTGGAGTCCTTCGCGCGACGAACGAAGCTGAGAACGACTGCCTAGCACAAGGATTCGCAGTGCTAACAATGATAGCGCGAGTCTATGCGATTGGGTCGCACCAAGTCCGAGGAGCGAGAACGGGATGCACGCCCTCAAACAGTCTCAGGGAACGTTTGGGACGGGATTTACGCCATTGCTAGGGGGGGAGAGGGCTGGCTGGCGAGAGCTGCGGTCGGGGGCAGTCAGTCGCGCGTGTCGGCCGTTCTGGCGTTCTCCGGCTGTTGGAAACGCTCCAAGACCCGATCGCGAATCCAATAACGGGGGTCATGCATAAATACTCCACGCGCCGTCTGGGCTCTTGTCCACATCCCTCACAGTCGCCATGACCGACAACGACCACTGGGCGAGTCTGCCGCCAGAGCTGCTGTATCTCGTCTTCGACCCGGACGGCGCCCAGAGCGTAGCCGGTAGGCCGACTCGCGCGCACCGGCAACTGCTGCTCGCCTGCGCGCTCGTGTGCCGCCGCTGGGCAGACGTCGCCCAGAACGTGCTCTTCAGGCATATCCACGTCGAGCACTCGACAGACTACCGCACCGTCTTCGGCCGTCTCGTCTCCACGCTCTCCCGCCACCGCCCGCTGCGTCGCGCCGCCCGCAGTCTCAGCATCGACATCGGCGACCACTGGGTCTCGCCCACGCAGCTCTGTGCCCACGTCGACACCGCGTCCGTCGCGCTCGTCGTCCATCTCTGTCCCAGGCTCGTCCACCTTCGTCTGCACGTGCGCGAAGGCGTGCGGCACGCGTTCGACGAGACCAGCCTCAACCTGCTCCGCACCACCCGCACAGTCACACGCCTCTCCATCAACGCGGACAGCTCGCCTATACTCCCCCAACTTCTGCACGTCTGGCCGCAGCTCACGTTCCTCGACTCCCGCGCGTCATCCGTCTCCCCGTCGCATCTCCCCGCCAGCTGCGCCATCCGCGAACTGCACGCGAGTGGCTCCGCGCCGGACACGATAGCACGTCTAGCTGCGCCCTTTGCGTGCTCGTTGCGCGCCCTAACGCTGGTCTCGCACCAACGCACCGGCGCACCGCCCACATCAGCGTTGCTCGGCGCCGTCCAACTCCCCGCGCTCGAAAGCGCAACATTCGACTGCGAGTTTGACGCGGACACACTTGACGCTTTACCGGACGGCATCGCTCATCTCGGGCTTGTGTTCTGGGACCGCGCGTTCTTCGATGTCCTGAAAGCCTTCGTCGCCCGTCGGCAGGGCACGCTCAAAGCCATCTCCCTCCTCGCCCCGCGACATTCATCACCACCATCAATGTCAGACGACGACGGTAGCAGTGACCTGCTCGACCTCTGCGCACGCCAGGGCGTCGCGGTCAGGTTCCGCACGAGAGTGAGTCCCTCACCCGCTCTTCCACCCCTCTCTCTCGCGCCACCTCCGCCACCCGTCACCTGTCATCTCCCTCTACGTCTGCTTCACCGATCCCGTGCTCATAACTGACGCGCTTCTGTGCTTTCCAGGAGGAACTTGTGACGTCAGGTACCCGCTGGTCCTGCTGACACTTCACGCACGACGCGTCCGTGCGGCGTACTCGTCGAGAATCCGACGTGCTTCATTGCAATGTATACCATCCACGCATCTAGACATGCCTCGACGTGCGCATCTATAATGGAACTCAATGCAGATACCCTCTTACCTCGATGGAGGTCGCGAAGCAGTGGCGAAGCTGTCAGTGGCGCGTTTGCATCGACGTTCTGGGGCATCCCGGTGCATGTTCCGTCCGAGCAGAGCAGAACCTTCCTCGGACCTCAATGCGCAAAAAGCAAATCTGTCGATCTGATTCTTCGACTTCAAGTCCCCATCAACACCCTGACCCGGGCACGTCCGACCTCACGGAGCAGACCGTTGCGCAGCAGTCACCTGAATGCAGAAGAGTTGACCAGGCGTACAGTAACATAATTTAGGCGCGGATCTCTTCCCCTCTGCAAAGATCGCGGAAATGCCTATCGCAGAGCATCTGCCCGAATTCCTGCTCGTGGCGCGGCTCCAGAAGTTCACTCAGGCTGGCACTGGCAGCGGCAATATTTCATCGAGTCGCGTCCACGCCTTTCGTGCCCTGTCCACGTCTGCAAGGATTCAGTAGCTCTGTTTCCCCTTGTTCGGTTTGGCCGGGGCGGCGGGGTTTTTTTTTGGGTTGGGGGTTCGAGCTTCGCCTTCTCATCCCGTGCGAGCTTGAACGTGTACGGTCTGCTGGCGCAAGGCATCTTGGCACGCCGGGGCTGTTCTGCTGTTCTTTTTCTCGTTGGATTCGAGATTCAAGTTGATTATCGGTACATGCAGCGCGTGTTGTAAAATACGATCTGGTTTCTGTTTTTGCTTCTGTTTCCGTTTCTCTTGGATAAATGGTGGTACTTCGCGATCGTGCTTCATAGCTTGACTGGGTTGTCGGCGGACGGGAGTTCGACGACTTGCTCGGAACCCTTATACGGCGGCAATGCGAGCGTGTACTTCTCTTCGATGTACCTGTAAACACCCCTCGCGATTCAGCATTCGGCGTGACGCTGTGGATAACGTTAAGGAGGGATGCGCACTTTGGTACGAACCGGCCTCCAAGGAAATGTCGACCCTTGAACTGACGTACACCCTCCTTCGGCGCGGTGAGGCTGATGAGGACTGCAGGCTCGAGTGCAGGCGCCTTCTTGCCCTCATTGCCATCACCGCTAACAGGCAGCGCGCCGTCCGGTCGTCCGCGCTCGACGTCCCAACCGCTCGGTACGTCCACGCTCACGATGGGCGGGACGTCCTCGCCGGAAAGTAGCGTCAGAGCCTCGTCGAAGGGCGCGCGGACAGGGGGTTTGAACGAGAATCCGAAGATCGCGTCGAGTACGACGTCGACGCGGTTCCCGTGCAACAGGTCGCGCAGCTCGTCAATGGAGGAGATGGTGCGAATGTCCATGTTGGTGCATTGCTGCTGTAGACGCTTGTAGATGTCCTTTGAGCCCGGCTACGACGTTGGCGTCAGCACGTATTGCAGGAGTCGACGGCGGAAGAACCTTTGGCAAGTATATAGTTGGCGCATAGCCAAACATTCCTGCAAGGTTACGAGATGTTCAGTGAATGCACGATGGCTGGATGCGGCTGGACTCACCGAGGTGGCGCGCCGCGACGAGCCCGTCTCCTCCCTGCGAGCCACAGCAGCGCGTTAGCCAATGATTCCGAGGTAAAGAGAGCCTTTTGCGCACCTGGTTACCTGGTCCACAGCATACAAGTACGCGAGGATGCATCTCGACAGGGAACGCCTTCTGCAAAGCAGTTGCGCATGCAAGCCCAGCCAGCTCCATGAGCTATAAACATGGCGTCAGTGACGGTGTACGCGGTGCTGAGAAGACATTAACTAGCCTGGTCAAGGCTGAACGCGCCCTGCTCGCCCATGAGCTCGTTGTCGATCTGTGCACGCGGCCTGGTTAATGACTGTCCGAAGTTGAACTCGACAGCAACGAGCCTCTTGCGCAAGTTTCGCGTCTAGGTAGCGCATAGTGGTAATACGGCGAATGGTAGGAGCTTCAGTCAGTGAGCGGCGAGAGACAAGTGAGGAAGAGCGGAGTAACGCGCGGCGTGTTGACGTCAAGAGCAAAGTAAGCATACAGGACAGGCCCGCCACCGAGCACCGTCCATCTCTATTGTACATTCTACGGCATAATCTCCAATGTCGCAGCTCGACACAACATCCCATCTCTGTCCCGAACCTTCACGAGGCACTTATACCGAGTCTTCGACGTTCTAAATCACGAACATCAAGCTCTCCTCCCGCATTGATCGTCATGCATGCTCACTTGTCATGCTTGAGAATCTGGGCCAGCTTTGAAGCAGATACAGCCCCAACGCCAAAGCCTCTCCCCCGTGTGAGCGAGTAACTGCCAGAGCTGAGGTACCCGATAATATCCTCCGGAGGAGGAATCACTTTGCCGAGCTAAAGAGCAGTGAGTATACGGTGTACATAGACAACGGGACGCACCTCAGTCAAATCTGGCGCATCGATATCCATCGAGTCGTTCTTGTCTGCCTCGAGCCCGCGCTCCCATTCGTCCCGTTCCTCGTCTTTCACGAAGTAGATCAACCCAACGTCGCCTGGTGCTCCGCGACCCACGAGGTGCACGCGCACAGATACCAGCGCAGTCTGTATGAGGTCCTTCGTGTCGGAATCGGCCATAGGGATAGGGGGCAAGCTGCGCTTTGCTCGCGACTCCGTGACGAGTGTCTCGACCGCGCCTGCTCCTGCTTCCAGAGCCGCCTCGATGCCGTCTCCGCGCAACAGCCATATCTTGCGCTCGGCGCGCTCGCCCCTCTGCGCCTCAGACTCGTCCGCGCGCGCCCCCTCGCCCTCGAGCCCGAGTACGACGTCCCAATCCGGCACCCACGCGCTCCT
Organism: Exidia glandulosa HHB12029; assembly: GCA_001632375.1. Lineage (NCBI taxonomy): Eukaryota > Fungi > Basidiomycota > Agaricomycetes > Auriculariales > Exidiaceae > Exidia > Exidia glandulosa. The sequence continues at coordinate 6,690 of KV426801.1, read as the reverse complement.
CACACCGCGCTTCTCGTAGCTCACGCGTTTCGCCTTCGGTTTGCGCTCCCATCTCGCGCGCTCCTCCGCACCGCGCGTAGCCCACCACGCGCCGCACGCTTTCGTACTGGGGAAGTCGACGGGGAAGAATGATGCGCCCGCCTCGGCGTGTTGTGTTGCCCGCTGCGCGAGCCCCGCAACGCGCGTACCGGTGAAGGTGAGCGAGTGTAAGAGCGCAGTGCCCCACCCGCGCGGCGCAATCAGAAGCCAGCCGTGCATCGTCTCGCCGAGCGTACGTTGCACGAGGATGAGCGGTACCTTCGCATCGTCATCTTGCTGTTCAAGCGGCGTCCCAGGGATAAGATTCTGCGCGAGGCGTCAAAATTAGCAGAACACAATTACCAGGGAAAGAACGCACCTTCCCGCGCCGTTCGTCCAAATCGCGTTTCCTATACCGCGGAACACGTACACCCTCCCGTGTCTGCGCATCCCACAAACCAGACTGCGCCAGCTTCCCGCTCGGCCATATCATAGGCTCGTCGTCCCCTGCATCCGGATCGCCCGGCTTCGCATTTTTGGGCGGGTACCTGTGATGCAGGCACCGTCAGTGTCAGATAGGCGTTGCAGATTACAGATTGAGGTCGGCGTTGTCAGGGGGAAACAACGCGTGCAAGGCAACGGACGACTCACGTCACCCGCGGGTCCACGGCGTCGAAGCCAACCACCATCCCGCGCGGTATCGCGCCCGCGTTCGGGAGGTCTGCGAGGTAATTCCAAAACTGCCAGAGCATACGGAGCCGGTCGTCAGCACTAACACCAAGGACAAGGACAATGACGATCGGAACATGTACGCACAGTGTCGAAGTCCTCGCGAGTGGATGTAGGTTGTAATGCCCCCTTGAGTACGCGGCTCCCCTTCGGCCCAACAAGCTCGAACGAAACCAAGTCGTCCCTCAAATCGGCCAGTTCGACAGTCTGGCCTTGTGTGCCCTCGAGCACATATCCAGCAGCAGTCGTCAACGCAGCCCACACTTCGTCGAACGCCGTAGGGTGCACTCGCACCCAAATCGTCCGAATAGTAGCATCGAGCGGCGCGGGTCGCCACATCGTTGTGACTGGCGCAATAAGCCCGTGAGGGTAAGCGCGCGGGGCATACAGAAGCGTGTCGCATGCGCGTCCGCCGCCTGTAAAGCGCGCCGCGGCGGGGGAAACGCCGTGCGGATCTGCTACGGTATCGAGCAGTTTGCGAAGGATGGCGGGAGGGCCGATGAGCTCGATGGTACCGAAGTAAGACGCGTCGTGTAGGATCGCATCGTGCATGCTCGCTCGGTGAGAAGCGCGGAAGGCTTTGGCTGTAGGTTTCTCTGCCTGCAGAAAAGTGTGCCATGAGCAGGGGGGAGGAAGACAGGGCTGATGGACGTACGAGACGGTAGCCCCACAAGGTCTTCATATGCATGCGCTTCGCATGCCATAGATGCGTCTCCAGCCACGACTTGTCCTCTGAAAACGGTCGAGCATGAGTACCAGTTATGTCAGCGAGCTTCTGAAGGCATACTCTGTCGACGCAAGAACTCCTCTGTTTTTGTGAGGCGTTTGGAATACCCTCGCTTCGAGATATGTTTCCTTTGCGGCTTTGACGTTTCAGTGTACTGTGATGCGTGTCAGTCATGACGATGCGACTTGGAAACTTGGAGAATGGAAGACGAAGAGGTTGCGAATTCGTCCAGAACCGGAAAGCATAAAACGAGACCGCTAGAAGGGCAAGTCTGTACGCAGCGCCATCGCAATTGACGCGTCGAGCACGAGAGCATGGACGGTGTCGATTCGATGGAGCAGCGCTGCATGTATTGGCATTACGCCTCAAGAATAAACTCGTCAAGCGGGGAGCACACCAACGACGAGGATATCGACAACGATTCTGATCCTGCGACCACAGGCTGGAACTTCGAGCCGTTGTCCAACGATTTATGCGGGCGGCGAGCGACATCGGAGACAAGTCATCCACATACCTCTGGTTTGGCCTTGGCTCGCAAGGACTTTGGAATGCGGCGGATGTCGTAGCTTGCAGCTCGCCGACGCATGTGACGGGGTAATAGCTGGAATACTCGATGCGTCGCGCCGTCTCTGCACGCTGGTGAGAACGGGCGACTGCTATACTGTGCACACAAACCTGGCAGTCTTCATCGCGCTCTCCATCGCGTTGATCTCGAACGCCCGGGCCTATTTCAATGTAAATAACGCGTCGGTGCGCCACATGAAAGAGCGCACGTCGATGAATTTTTCGACATTGATGCTTGACGGGAGCGCGACGTTCTGGACGGGGATATGGCGCGCCTCTGCGAGCTTGGCCTTTTTGCGGTCGCGTCCAGTCTCCTCGCCGAACGCAGCGGCGCGTTTCTTGAGCGAGGACATGTTGGAGACGCGGGTCGGACAATCACGCGTCAACAGCGCCGCCGCTCAGCACCGTTCGTCATGGCGTCGACGCTTCTCTTACGACGCTCGTTCCACACAACACACAGACTCCTCCAAGACGTCGCAGCGCCCGCCGTCAAGCGCCCCATCGGCGGCTTCAGGGGCGGCATCATCGGCTTCCTCGCAGGCTTCAGCGTCGCCTCCGGTTTCGCCGCCTACCAGCTCCTGGAAGAGTACAAAATCGCCTCCTCAGCGCTGCAGGCGAGCATAGAGCAGCTCCAGGCCAACACCGACAAGGCGCGTGTTCATATGAGTGTAAACGAAATTCTAACTGGTGCATGCAGGTGTCGGCCCACCTTCGCAGAATCGAGGCAGTAGAAACAGATTTGAAGACGCTCACGGGCGCCGCGTCGACCAAGGAGGAGACCTCGAAAGTGCGCGCAGAGCTCAAGAAGGCTCACGACGGCCTCAAACTCGAGTTCCTCGACCTCAAGGCGCACATATGGGGACTCCGTGCGTCCCTACAACTCCTTTCAACGAAACTTTACTTACGCTGTGCCTGGGAAATGTTCAGAACAGGACCTGCATGCATTGAGCAAGGCCACCGGACACAGTAGTGTTACCGGGTCTTCCTCGGCGAAAGCAGCGTGAGAGCATGTAGACAAGGGAACGCCGGCCGTCGCTATCCGTATCACACTTGCCCATGCCGCGTGCGTGATCGTATTGAATCCCGGGACCTGGCAACGGATCCAGCCCAGCTTGAGGAACGTATAAGAACCCTCCGGGACGCTCGAAGCTCTCTTTCCCCAAGCTCATCCAGCCCAAGTCGCCCTTCGCCACCTGTGGAACAGGTTTTCTCCATTTCTCTCTCCCCTCTCTCTCCAAGGACACGATAATCGCCAGGCGCATTCGCTGCTCCGTTCCACATTCGTTTTTTCTTCAGTGAAGAAATTCCCCCTACGCACGGTCGCACCCAAAGTCCTCCATTTAACTACGAGAAAGAAATATGGTCCACCACAAGCGCGCAGCTCTCGCCCTCGCCACGCTCGGCCTGGTTGCCGCAGCGCCCGTCCACAGGCGTGAGGTCCCCCAAGGCACGCGTTGTCCCCCTATTGTCGAAATTGCACCCTTTTGCTAAGACGCGACCATTAGAACACAGTCATGAAGCGCAGCTGCGCGTCGTTAATACCTTCCTCAAGAAGAACAACCCCGACGGCATCGTCGACGCCGTCTTTGCGCTCCTCGGCAACGCCGCGGCGCAGAATGGTATCGGTAACTTCGCGGTACGCGCTCCTGATCACCGCGGTCTGATGCATATAACTTACTGACCGGACTCTTGATGCGCAGGGCGGCCCGGACTGCCTGCAGACTGGTGTCGCTGACCGCGCGTTCACCAACGCGAAGGCGGAGGGCGACATCGACGGCATGACGAACGCGCTCATCTTCCGCGCCGTCGAGCGCAACACCGGCCAGGTCGGCCTCAAGAGCGTCCTCTGCACCCAGTTCACGCCCGTCAACCCCGAGATTGCTGCCCTCACCCAGCACCAGGTCAGTAAAAGTTTCCTTCAGACCCGTGGTCGCTTTGGAGACCGAACGGTTACTGACCCCGGTTCCGCCACTTGCAGGACCCGGCGTCTGATGGCGCTGCCGCGACGAACAAGGCCATCACGCTCGAGCTCGCGCGCCAGATTGCCAGCATCGGCGGAAACCCGCAGGACGCGCTCAAGGCGGGCACGTTCGCGCCGGGCAACTTGGGCGACAACACGGCCCGCGGTAACACTTGCGAGTGAGTACCGCTACCGTGCTGCACGAGACCTCTTTGCTGAGACGTGACCACCCAGTGATGCCGGTGACGCTGCCGGGTGCATCTTCTCGCAGAACCTGATCGTGTTCGACGCTACTGCCGATGAGATCAACGCTGTACGTCTTGTCTTATGCATGTATGGTATTTATGGTGTCGAGACTGACGATGTGCAGGCTGTCTCGGGTGTCTCCAGCGGCAACACTGGCAACACCGGCAGCACCGGCAACACGGGCAGCGACAACACTGGCAACAACACCGGCGCGAACACTGGTGCTGGCTCGAAGAACCAGAACGTAGGCACTTGCGCCGTCGACGGTGGTGCTGCCGCTCCCCCGCCTCCTGCTGATACCACGACCGTGGCGACGACGACCGCGACGACGGAGACTGCTGCGCCGCCCGCGCAGACTGCTACTCCTCCCGCCGCTGGCTCGCTCGACTTCGGCTCGTGCACGGACCCGACGGTTATCTTCGGCGCAGGACTCGACGGCCGCAAGGCGACGGAGTTCTCGTTCCTGCCCAACAACCTGCAGGAGTTCAACCACGGCTCGGCGCTCAACCCGGACATCATCTACCAGTTCCAATGCGACACGCTCGTGAACAGGTGCGGCTTCAAGCGCGAGGATGCGATCTTCAGCACTTGCCAGGACGCGCGCACTCAGGCTGTCGCTGTTGGTCGCACGGGCGCGTCTGCGGACCTCTTCAACAAGCTCCTTGGCTTCTCGACCAACTTCGCGGCTGTTGACACTAGCGCGCCGGCTGCTACGACTGCTGCGCCTCCCGCTGCTGGCACTACTACCGCTGCACCTGCTGCTGGAACCACCACCGTCGCGGCTCCCTCCACTGGCGCGCTCGATTTCGGCTCGTGCTCGAACCCGAGCATTCAGTTCGGCGCTGGTCTCGATGGACGCGGTGCGAACGAGTTCTCGTTCCAGGCTGTCAACCTCCAGGACTTCAACCACGGCTCTGCGCTCAACAGCGGCGTTATCACCGACTTCATCTGCCTGCAGTTCATCAACAAGTGCGGACTGAAGGATGGTGCCCCTGCGATCACTGCTTGCCGCGCTGGCAAGGCTGCCGCTGACGCGCTGGGCAAGGTCGGCGCTGCTGCCGACGCGTTCAACAAGGCGATGGGCTTCAGCACTAACTTCGCCGCCGTCAGCACTACGCCCGCCGCCAGCGCGCCCGCCGCCAGTGCCCCCGCCGTCGCCACGCCTGCTGCTCCCGGCTCGCTCAGCTTCGGCTCGTGCACTGACCCGTCTGTGATCTTCGGTGCCGGTCTCGACGGACGCAAGGCGACTGAGTTTTCGTTCCTCCCGCACAACCTCCAGGAGTTCAGCCACGGCTCCGCCTTGAACCCGGACATCATCTACCAGTTCCAGTGCGACACCCTGGTGAACAAGTGCGGCTTCAAGCAGTCGGACGCCATCTTCGCGACGTGCCAGAGCGCGCGTACCCAGGCTGTCGCTGTCGGCCGCACCGGCGCGTCTGCGGACTTGTTCAACAAACTGCTTGGCTTCTCGACTAACTTCGCTGCTCTTGACACCGCCGCTGCCCCTGCCCCTGCGTCGTCCACCGCTGCTGCCCCCGCTGCCGGCAACACTGCTGTCGCGACGCCTGCTGCCGGTGGCGCGCTCGACTTCGGCTCGTGCTCGAACCCCAGCATCCAGTTCGGCGCAGGTCTCGACGGTCGCGGCGCGAACGAGTTCTCCTTCCAGGCCGTCAACCTCCAGGACTTCAACCACGGCTCTGCGCTCAACAGCGGTGTCATTACCGACTTCATCTGCCTCCAGTTCATCAACAAGTGCGGACTGAAGGACGGCGCCCCTGCTATCACTGCTTGCCGCGCTGGTAAGGCTGCCGCTGATGCCCTCGGCAAGGTCGGTGCCGCCGCCGACGCGTTCAACAAGGCGATGGGCTTCAGCACCAACTTCGCCGCTGTCAAGACCAACTAATAGTCGTACCAAGTAGCTATCCTTATTTCTTCCCCGTTAGTGACTTTGTGTGCTGTAACTGTTCCTGTGACCGTGGCTCATCCTTTCAATTTCTTCCATCATCCCTCTTGAAAACGGGCGAAGGGCTTGCCTTCCATCGATGTCGCCGTTGCATAGTTCGAGCAATAGGATTGTCTTTGGAGAGAATCAGATGCTGGCAGCACCATAATGCATAAGACTTGGGATGAAATGAGGTACAAGGAGGAGATCCGGCGATAAGGTGAGCGTTCAGCTAGATCTTGAGTTCGGAAGCAAATAGCTGGAGGCAACCTGTGGATTTGGGGTGGCTCGCAGAGCCGCTTAAATAGACTACATGGGAGGTCCGAGCTGCGGTCCATACAGCAGCACTATGGGAACAGGGTCCATCCTGGTGGTCCTCGTCAAGGAGATGACCACCGTCTGAGCGTTACGACGCCAGGGCCCTGTCTCGGAGGCTTACGGACGTACGGTCTATATCCGTACTCCGCTATGCCTCCGTGGTGGCTCCGGAGGGCGGTGCCAACA
>KV426800.1:0-11644 GCA_001632375.1 Exidia glandulosa HHB12029 | reverse complement strand
TTCTCTTCTGCATAGGCTCGTCTATCTTGGGTAACCACATTCTGTTGAACCCTCGGGCTGCGGATACCCTGGAGGATCATTCGTCGCAACCTACACATCCACATTCGGACTCTATCGCAACTGTTACTATGTCAATGCTCCCGGATCTCTCTGACTACGCCATGTAGAAGCTTCTGTCTCCGTCGGAGTGTGCATAAGACTAGTTATTTTCTCAACTGTTGCCCGAGTCTCAACATGGCTCAGAGGACACTTAGGCTTGATCCTAGAAGTACTGTAATACCCGCCCCTAATCCTGCATAGCGTCTACGTGTCGCAGTGGATGGGGCGGAAGCAGATCCTGGGAAGACCAAGGACTTCATCCAAGCCGCGGCGGAGCTGGAAACTAGTTGAACACCTTGCCACTGACCACCATGTCGTCGAATCGGTTCGCATCCGCCGCGCACGCTGGCACTGGGTCACCCTCTGCGTCCGCCGCTCGAGCCTACAGCTCTGCATCTTCTGAATATGAATGGCCGTATCCCAAGGCGACTCGACCGCCTTCGCACCGTGCATCTCTTGTGTGGTCTCAGGCTCTCCGACAGCGCGTCTTCATATTTAACGAAATCTTCTGCTCCTCCGCGCACTCCATCATTCCAAGGCGAACCGTTCTGTACTCGGCCCGTAAACCACCTAAACTCTTTATCGCTAGTGACAACCGCAAGACGGGCGCTCCGCCGGCGAGGCGTGGTTCTGTTCTTACCGCGGACCGACTCTGGCCCCTCTACCAGCCAGAGTGGCTACGCTTCAAGCAAGACGAGTATCCAGCCGGCACGTGCCACTACAAGCAGCCTGACCTGCCCGACGGGGTTCACTCTCTCCGATGCGAGATAGACGCACAGGAACTCTTCCGCCGACAGCCCAGTCCGCACCCAAACCTCCCGCTGTATCTTGGCTGCGCCGTTGATAATGGCTATGTTGCCGAGGTCGTATTCAAGAGCTACACCTGTACGCTCGCGGAGATGGTGGACCGCGGCGCGGCCTCTGACGAGCTTTGGCGGGCGACCGTACTCTCCCAGCTCAAGGACGCCGTCGAGTATGTCCACTCGCTTGGTCTTGCGCACAATGACATCAGCCCCAACAATATAATGTTTGACAACGACCTCAGCAGCCGGCCCATCCTCGTCGACTTCGACTCGGCCCAGCCTCCTGGCATCACTCTGGGAATGGACGACAAGTACGGCACGCCGGGGTTCTGCGTCGAGGACATGACTGTTTCAGCATTCGAGAACGATTCCTATAGCTTGCGTGCTCTCGAAGGCTTTATGCGGGGCGACGGGGCAGCGTAGCGCTTACAGTTTGAGGTCCCGCCGGCTAGTCCAGATTTGATAATACACCAGGCCTCGCTCAGCGAGGCTATTAGGTTTAGTCAAGGTGTAGCTTCCCACAGCCATTTATTACGACCGAGGAGATCCAACGCTTTCCAACGGTGCATTGCCGTTCTGTATACATAGTGCATGCCACGACTACGTGAGGACCTCACGGCAAACTTCCTTGATCCACCGTCTCCTCGTTCTCATCGTCGTTCCCGGCGTCCTCTTCATCTTCGGGCCAGAGCTCCTTATTCGCGATAAACTCTGACGAGATAAACATCATGAGCCGGAGTGTGACGAGCGCAGGATGATGAAGATACGAACCGGGCATGCGGATTAGCTCGTCCTTGTCCCTCTTGATCCAGCCCGTTTCTCGGATGCCTTCTGCCAAGTCTAGCATCAGACGAGCAGATCCACACAGCAGCTTCCCGAGCTGGAACACGATGCGCTCTGTTCTGTAAGGAGTGGTAAGCGCAATGTTGATGGCATCCATGATGTGCGAGTTGCGTGTTACGGCCGCACGCGAATCGCCCCCGCTGTCCCGAATGGCGTCGACGTAGGCGGCTCGATAGACATGTAGTTCATCAGCATGATCGTATCGATCGGCATCCTTATACTGTTCATAAGCGACGGGATCCCAGTCGACAGTGAGCCAAGAAGGATAGCGGAGAGCACCGAGCTGGCGCGGGACCACGGCTGCACCGTCCCAGTCGATGAGCGCAGAGACCTCGCCGGTGTCGTCGTCTATGAAGACGTTCTGAGAGTCCAAGTCGGGGTGTTCGAGCGTGAACGGCGCGGAGTCGTAGCGCGCGTCGGGCAGTGTGCCGATGATGAGCTCGATGATGAGGGAGTACGGATTAGGCATTCCGAGCAGCAAGCTCGCTGCTAGGGCCCTGAGATATTCATGCTGCGTGGTGAAGGGGCCGAGTGGATAATCGGGACCTTGAAGAAGACATGCCAATTCGTGGCGTGACGCGAACGGTGCGACGAAATACTCGCCAGTCACGTCATTACGCTCAAGCGTGCCGATGCGATCGAACTCGATAGAGGAGAGCTCGACCATATGACGGGCGAGGGACTTGAGCGTGTTCGTCTTCGAGCGCGCGCCCGTCCACCACTTCTTATCGTACCAGACGTCGACGAGGCGGGTGCCGCGCGCGAAGTCCATGATCATGTACGGATGGCCGAGCGCATTGTCGCAGTCGAGGGAGTACGCATGGAGCTTGGGCATAGGAATGGACGTGCGCGATGCTATGAGGTCGTAGGCAATGAAGTTGCGGCGCTCCCTCGTCGGCTTGGCCTCGAACGGAATGCGCATGATCCACCTGGTGCCAGTAGAGAAACGGAGCTCATAGACCACATTGTACGACCCGTATTCAGGCGGTTCGACGACGGAGCAGGTGACTTCTGTGGGTTTGCAGATTGTGCTCGCCATGTACGCGTCGATGGCAATGGATCGAACTGCGTCAACGTTGAGTCCGGCGATGAACAACTCTTGCGAGTCGGTCGAGTCGGCTGCTGAGTGCGAGTCCGTCGCGTCCTTCGTCGATACAAAGTCTTGCCCATCCATCGCTGCAGTACCTTTGGGGGAGCGGTTGCTCATAGCTTGGGCTACTGTCAAGGTGAGCCAAGTTGCTTTCAACAGCGTCGGTTTTCGTCAACGTGTGTGACTCGACAGTCACGGTCGCTTCCGTTCCGGACTTCCGTCAACGCGCCAAAATTCAGAATGGTTCTTGTTACGTGACGCCAACACCGGTTTATCGTCGAGCCCTGGACAGGAGCTCTGTAAGTAGGCGGTCGATCATGGCGGCGAGAGCCAAGTACGACGCTCGGCACCGGCCCGAAGCAGCCGCAAGCCTTGGACTTCACAGTTGTCATGACCGCCTTGTACTTTCCGCCTTTAAGTGTTTGAGGTGACTTGCGTCTCGCCAACCTCCCCTAGGTAGCTCATGATGACTACCAATCTACCAACCGAGCTCTGGACCGCTGTTTTCGCCTCGCTCGATCTCGACGACATTCTCGTCGCTAGTCGAGTCTCCAGCAGCTGGAGGGAGACCGCACTAGATCATCCCGTATACTGGCGCGATGTCGGCATCCGGTCCACCACTACAGCCTCGCTGTCACTGGCGCGGCATCGCCTCGAAGCAGGGCGACACCGGCCATGGATTCTGACTCTAGAACTGCCTAGCGCAGACGGGACTGTAGCTCTCGCCAAGCTCCTCCGACCTGCTATACCTTTCGTCAAACGCATCACAGTCTATGTCAATGTACGCGACGTGAAGACCGACCTCTGGTCGATACTCCACGTACCCGTCCCGGAGCTCGAACGGTTCGACGTGTTTGCATCCGTTCAAATCGACCAGTCTCTGCCATCGCTCCCTCAGAACGTGTTCTCAGGCGTCGCCCCACGTCTTCGCGATGTGACTTTAGAGCACGTCGTCTTGCCTGAAGGCGAGGTCGATGCCTTTAGTCTCGTTGTGTCTGCGACGCTCCGAAGCCCTCCTTCCGCATGGGAGCGCTTTCCCTACCAACTATTCACGATATTCCCTCGTATTCGAAGTCTTACGATGGCTGGAGGATGCGTAGACTTCTGTGGTCCAATCCCAAAAGCTGTCGAGCGCGGCGTGAGCTCTTTGCAGTTTCTCGACATCGACTTCTATGCAGGAGAAGCATTGAAGATCATGCAGTCCCTACCCGTTCAGCGTATTCCTCAAGTGCTGGTCGCGTTTCCTGATGACTACACTGCCCTTGCAGCACTGCAGCATTTACAATGTCAGCAGTACGAAGTCGTGATTCTGTCTACATGCTCCCCCGAATTTCGCATCCACTTTCGACAATGGCAATGGGACGGTAACGACGACCGCCACGCACCTTTCCGAATGTTCGCGGAGAACCTCGACGACTATACGTCCGATGACCCGCAGCTACATATCCTGTTCAAGCTACCCGAGCTCTCGCGCCGCGTCCTGTCTCTTCTGCTCGCCACGTCGCTCTGGCCGACCATCGCACCTCTTATGCAACCACTTCCAGCCGTCACATCTCTGACGGTGATTATCGATAATGCGCAAGACATGCGCGCTCAAATGCCGCTACAGCCGTTGCCATGCCCTACGCTCCAGGTTCTCCGGCTGGAGTCTTTGGGCGGCTTTGTCCGAGCATTCGCGAACGACGTTGTCGCTCTGGTATCTCGCATAAGGACTTCTCACCGCTTGAAGCTGGAGCTGGAGGACGTTGCGGTGGACGATCCTACGAGCATTCTACCTCTGCATTTCATATCAGTGCAAAGCGTCACGAATTAGATACTACCATGTGAGAGTCATGTGAGTCCCGTGTTCGTTACAAGCTGTCTGAATACTGCTGATACCATTTCGTTCAGCTCTCGGTCTCAACCCCGCATGGCAGAGGGCCGTTGGCTATGGACATTACATACTTATTCTATGTCAGTCCATGACCGTACGCTGACACGATGAGGAGATACAAATGTACATTGTGTTAGTATACCAATACAGGCGGCGACCGGTAGCGTTAAGAGTGCGCCTGCCTCTCGAAGAGGAGGGTACCGGCTTGTAACCTGGGCAGCTGGCCTTGCCTGCGCGCGTTGCTGCGCTGCCCTTTCTGTACGAGTCTTGGCTGCCTCAGGGATCCTGATAGTGGTTGCCTCACATACATCAGGCGAAACTCCACCGATACCCGGCCGCCGGGAAAAGGTGTCCATGAACAAAAGAGAGTAAGGTGCGACGTACTAGGATAGGATCCTGCGAGTGAAAGACGTAGCGTGGGAACAACAGTCTGGGGACAGACAGTGCCACAGCCATGGTACGGGGTAGCTGCTCCTCCCTACGCGGTCGAAGAGGCTTCCGTCCCCGTCCCCGGCGTATTATCCTGTACTGGCTGCGGAGGAGGGGGTGGTGGAGGGGGCGGGGATGGAGACCTCTTAGTTAGTGTTTTGATGCGGGGGGCTTATCATGTGTTCGATTAACCGTGGGTTTAGGGCCGGTCATTCGCAATGCGGGTTCGACACCGTCGTTTCGTTTAGTCCCCAAGTCAGACGTATTCCGGGGACCTGAGAGATCCTTTGCACGATTTCTGTAAGTTTCAGGTCCCAGCGTAGGGCCCGGATGTGTCCATTGCTTGCGCGACAGCGGCGGCCAATTGCTTCCGGCCGTCGCCACACCGCACCTCCAGCCACCTCCAGCCTTCCTCCGGTTTTCCAACGGCAGAAATGGACATGAATAGGGTTTATCAACTGTATTGTACTTCGATAAACTGAGGGGAAGGTGTCGCCGTGGTTAGAAACTGTTGTCCGGAGCTATTGATAAGCTGCCCCATTTAGATGTAGACGTTAATACGGTAATGCCCGTCAGCGAAGCCAGGTCATTACCGTATGTCACGTCTGCGTCCCGTAGACTAGAGACCTCTTGCGGTTTGCGGCGGGAGAGCGATGCGACCTCGCACCCTTGCCACCAGCGCTCTGAACGCCAGTGGACATGCTCTTCTCCAAAGAATCTGCGTAATCCAGAATTTCTGCTTAAATAGCGAACCGTCGACATTCTATTGTAACGATTGTCGTTAGCTTGCGATTGTAACGATTGTCGCTTATTGTAACAACCCGCCTCAGAAGTTTTCCGATTAGGACAGTAGGGAGGGCGGTGAGGACTGGATAACTTGATGTGTGAAGTTCCTGCGATCGTGAAGGGCGCGGACGGACTTGAGCAACATCCCAAAAACGACGGCACTATACGTTGCCACGCCCAGTGTGATAACCTGCACGTTCACTTCAGTGAACAGCGGAAAGTCACTGAGTGGGAAAGAAGGGCCCGAGTCGGCAAGCTCACGGAGGCTCGCGTAGGCTCCCGTAAATGAAACCTGCAATTGCGCGTTATGGAAGCGTAGGTGGAAGCGCGCGGTGCACGCACCACGAAGGAGCGAAAATCTCGAAACACCCTGAGCCTGGCCAGCGGTGAGTCAGGGCGACGACGGGCAGAGCACGTAAAAACGTACCCGCGCCGCCGAGGTTGCACAGCGCGGGGTAGACGAGGACGGGCTCGACTCTTGAGGCTTGAGGAGACCGGGTAATCAGAAATATGTAGAGATGTAAGATTGATAAGAGAGCCAAGAACATGGAAGAGAAGTAGAGAAACCATGAATGTAGCAGAACGGTGCATGCATACGATACAGATGAGACAGATGGAGATCGAGAACAGGCAGCGTATAGGACATGACAGCAACTACACACACACAAAGGAGCGGAGCAGCAAGCGGCGGCGACTATGTAGTAGAGTAGAATTAGTGACTGTAGAAAGAGAGGGAGGACGAGACAGCTCCAGTATTCATGTCGAGTCGGACTCGGACGGCCCGCGCGTCGGCGTCGTGTAAGAGAATGCTCTACTCGCCACGCAGCTCAACATCGAAAGGACACACGAAAAGTCAGACTCACCCTATGCTATCCAAAAACGCCCTGATATCCTTCGCCAACAACCGTTGGACATGCGCGGTCGGATGCATCTCGTCGACCCACAGTCCGCCGCCAACGCCAGAGTTGGTCATGCCATACGCGGTGGGCGCCTCGATCAGACGCACGAAGAACGCGTGCGCGTCGTACACCATGACCGTGCATTCCGGGGAGTGTCGATGCTGGAAGCGCGAGACGGCCTCGAACAGGCCCGCGTTCCACTGCTGCACGCGCTCGGCAAGGTTCTGCTCGATCGTCGTCTTGATCCCTACGCGCGGTGCGTGAGAGGGATGCGAGGTGCTGGAGTAAACGCAGACTGACCGAACGGCGAGCGGTCGACGGGCATCGTCGTGACGAAAATGAACGTCCTTGCGCCAGCCTGGTACAGCTCCTCTTGCAGCTCTACCAGAGTCTCCATATTCTTCTGAACATTGAACAACGCCCCTCGTGCCCTTAGCCCACCAATCAGCCTACAATATGCGTTCATCTACAAAGGTCATGCACGTACCCGCAATCGTTCGTCCCGATGAATGTCCCTAAGCGCAGGTACAGTTGTAAGTAGAATTCGACGGCATTACATAGACCGCGGCAACGCACAAAATATGGAGTCGCTCCCCGTCCAGAGCGTGCCGTCGGCAGGCTCAAGTTCCATCGTGTGCCGCATGAACTCGTTCCGGACCTGGTTCGCGAGCAACGGGACCGTGTCGCCCGGTCGCGCGTATACGTACGCCAGTGCGTCAGCGGATTTACATTCTCGTACCAAGGCGCCGATCTGTGTGTGTGCGCGTCAACATCCGTGGAGGAAAGAAGGATTGGTGTGGAGAACGTGAGTTCAGCCACGCCGATCTGAATGGCCGGCTGCGAGATGGACGGCGCACACGAATGTGTTGCAGTGAAGCAAAGCAAAGAATGAAGGGTTGGACGCGCGGAAATTGGACGAAGCACGATTCAGTGGATAATTAGCGTACCCAGTTCTCGCCTTCGGCATACGTCTCGCCGGGGTACGGCACGCCCAGCGGCTCTGCTATACGTGGCTGTGGGTACGCAGGACTCGCGCGGTAGCCCACGGAGGATAACGAGTCGCCGCTAAGTTACGAGGTAAATTTTCAGCCTCCAACGCGCACATGACACCGATGACGGTGGACGCACAACACAAAGTGATGCCGTATCTTGCCAAAGCCCTGCCAGCTTGGACCTACATGCGCAGTTGAAGTCTTCAGACGTAAAAGCGGCGCACGATAATCAGCTGCCAATCAGTGGAGCAAAGAGGCGGAGAACGCACGCCGAACGCGAGTTTCGGCTACAGATGCGTCAGTGGCAACGCAGGCGTGGGGGTGAACGGGACTCACGTCGATGACCTCGGCCTCGGGAGGGTCAGGTAATCGGTCGGGTATCTCTTCCTTTGCGCATGACTTGACCTTCGCCTTCTGACTCGCCTCGTAGACGAGCGTGTACTGAGCATGGTCGAGTGGACGGAGTGTATCAATGAGCACATTGAGCCCGACAACGCGTAATAACGCGCCGAGCACATCTGAAGCACGCTTCTGCACGTCGTCGGGCGCGGGGTAGATTATGAGCTGTACGATTGAATATGCGAGCATGCGGGAGAAGATGTCGACGGGCGCGAACGGCGTCGCGGCCGTACAGCGCTGCACGAACTCGAGCGTCCCGAGCAGCACACGCGGATCGCGCGATTGGAGGGCCTGCGAGATGCCCTCCGTGAGCGCGGATAGCGTCGTCTGCTCACGCGAGTCAATACACAGTCAACACTTTATTTTAGCGCCAGGGACCACCGCACCGTGGCATAGATGGCGTCGAGCGTCTCGGAGATGACTTGTCCGCCCTCGCCGTCTGGACGTGCGAACGCGCGGAAAAGAGGTGGGACTATGGATGCCCTGTAGCGCGCGAGACGGTTGTGCTCGACGCGCAGCGTGAGCGACATGATGATCTCGCACGCGACGTGCGCGCAGTCGGCGCTCGGGTCCATGAGTCGTACAGCGAGTCCCTCGAGCGCGCGGAGAACGTCGTCCGAGTCGCGTATACGCTCCGTCGAGTTGACGATGCGGAGGATGTTCTGGAGCAGAAGCAGACGCTCTGCCGGGGGCGCGTCGTCCAGCCTGAAGAAGCGCTGGGGCAGGATGGAGACCATATCGACGGACTGGTGCGCCATGGTGGTAGAGGTCGCGGGTCTGCGAGCGTGTATGGGCAGGTTGGCGGCCAGTTTGTGCAAAAGAAGACAAAGCTTGAGCACTCTTGATCAAACTCTGACGCAGTGCCGGCATTTGCCATCCGTACGTCACTCCTCACGCGGCCCGACATGGACGACAGCGAGCTCATGCGCCTCGCGCTCGACGACGCGCGGAAGTGTGTCCCGACGCCGACCGCGTTCTGCGTCGGATGCGTGCTCGTCGGCCGGCACGCCGACCAACGAGCCGTCCTCGCGACCGGCTACTCGCGCGAGCTGGCCGGAAATACGCATGCAGAGGCCAATGCGCTCGCCAAAGCACGTCAGCTCTCCCCGGATACTCTGTCAGCGCTGTGGCCTGGAGAAAGTGTGCCGACGATCGACGAGATATTGCGCACGGCGGACGTCTACACGACCATGGAGCCCTGCTCCGTCCGCACGTCCGGTCTGGCGCCATGCGCGGACGCACTAATCGCCGCGGGAGTACGAAGATGCATAATCGGTGTTGGCGAGCCGGACGACTTTGTCGTGTGCGAGGGCGCGGACAAGCTCAAGGAAGCTGGAATCGAGGTCGTCTGGCTCAAAGGGCTCGAGACTGAGTGTCTTGAAGTCGCGCGACGGGGACATGAGAACGCGAAACCGTGACAAAGGCATCAAGCTGCATAATATACGAGACGAGGACGCAGCGGCTATGACGCATGTGGCACGCGTCGACGTGCGCAGTGATTGCTCGATGAGCGCGCAGACGCGTGACGCAATAGGGGTAGCACGCAAGTCCGCTTGTTCAGCAACGCGCACCTGCACGAGTGTCTGTATCGAATGTCGCTTCAGAGCTTCAAAGCCCGGATCGGAGCAAGTGCCAAGTAGAGAAAGATCCCGCCTCCGCGGAGTCGCCAGTACCCAGTGCTTGTCGCCAACGAATGCAGCGGTCCGAGTCTACAGGCGTCACTGAAACCCGTAGTTGCCAGTGGCGGACGGCAGTACTGAGGACGAGATATGGTGGGAGCAGAGCTTCAGACGCGTGCTGCGCCCAGGCTCAGAGCCTGCCACGCAGCGCACGTTGCGCGACAGCAGTAAACAGCGCGCGCGATAGGAGGACGGGGCTTATTCGCATGGCCATTTTCTTGAAATTGCTGCAACCAGACACGTCAGCCTATGCACTGTGAGATCCATGGTCGAGCTGGGGGCACGCACAAGTCCATAACGTGGCGGCCTTTGTCGAGAACGGCGCTAGCGTCAACATGCACGAATATGGCGGATATGAGGGGAGAACATGAAGGTATGAAGACAAGAAAGGATGGCTGAGATTGGAATGGAAGTGGGCTTGTGAAGTTGCTGCCGCGAATGTAACGCGTGACGTCAGACAAGCTGTCAACGCGACTGTATGCGCCGTCCCACGTTCAAATTCTTGCAACGACACCTACTTTGTCGCTCACCAGGAAATTGTACGTCATGACGTAACTCCCAACGTCGGGAGGGTTGCGCGCCTGAGTGGAAGAGGAAGATGGTCGGAGTTTATAAGGGCGAACGCGTCTTGTCCTCTTACCATCACCATTCCCCGTACGCGCGCTCTGAATCTACGCTTTGTCGCTTCCCCCGCGCACAAAGCTCTTGCTGACGCGTTTGATGACTTTGGCTACTTGGCTATGCCTGGACGTCGTTGTACGGTTTATGCACTTGCTAGGAGGAATGTGCCGTGACCGTGTCCTGGACTTCAGTGAGCACGTTCATTACCGGAGGCTAATGTGGTTAGGAACGCTCTCCCTGTGCTTCGTCGTGCCTCCCCGCGCGTCTGACTCTCGCCTTCGCTCGAACATAGCTCCTAGTACTCAGGGTGCATGTCGCGTATATGCTTGTGCCTACTTCTAGTCGCGTATTCTGGATTCGCGACCGTAACGCGCAAGCTATCAACGGTAGGTGCGCAAATGTCCCGTCAGGTTCGTCGTGGACGCAATAGATAGAGCAAGACAATGTAGATGAGAGGGGCAAACGGGCGTCGTAGGCAATTTCGTGTTGCACAGGAGAAAAAGGAGTACATCTCCGGCATGTTCAACGATAGATTGTACAGTGGGGAGTACAGCAAGTCACATGTGAGTAATCGCTACGCCGTCCCGCCGCCTTGCAGGAAGTCTTCCAGAGCACGTAAGCTATACGAATCGTTCTCGAATGCCGAGACAGTCATGTCCTCAACGCAGAATCCCGGCGTGCCGTATTTGTCGTCCATGTCAAGCTCAGTACCCGGAGGTTGGGCCGAGTCGAAGTCGACGAGGATAGGCCGGCTACTGCGGTCATCGTCGAACAATATGTTGCTCGGGCTGATGTCGTTGTGCGCAAGACCAAGCGAGTGCACATACTCGACAGTGTCCTTTGTTACGGCACACGAGGTCTGCACTTGTCCGCACCACATCCCTCGTGCCCGTATCTCTTTTCGCCGCTCTGTCTGCTGCATATGCTCCTCCTCCCCGACATTCCACGCACCCTCGACACCCCGCGTCGCAGACTCCTGACGGCTGAAGCTATTGTCTTGCCGTCGAGGATAGACGTGGGCTATATCGCACATCGCCGATCTCCTTTCGCTCGCCTCAACCTATGCACGTCCGCCCATCCGCTTTGGCGCGCTTCGGACTCTATGCCCTCCACCACTGCCAGAATGGGTAT
>KV426799.1:1133-11794 GCA_001632375.1 Exidia glandulosa HHB12029 | reverse complement strand
TCGATTGCTGTAGAGCGCTTTCCATGGAGCACGGCTGCAACGGCGGCGAGGATCCACACGCCGCAATCCCACCCATTGTGCTGCGACGCAACGTCCTAGACGGCGCGTTAGCGTCTCAAGACAAGCAGAAACCTGTCGTATTACGCACCTGAACAGGGGTCCATCGCCAGTCAGTCGTAACACTGCCCTCGTCGCCTGACTGTTGCTGGGCGTAGTGTAGGAGCGCCGTGAAGTATTCTGCGACACGCTAGACGTCGGGTATGAGTCTACACGTTGCGGCCGACATTGCGCGGACGTACCTGAGCCTGTTCCCGCATACGCTGCTCGTTGGCGAAGCTATCGAACATCTCAATGAGACGAAGCCTCGGGTAGACGACGGCAAGCGTCCAATGCGTATCGCGCTCGTTGATGGGCACGAGGACCCGCTCCTGCGTCCACGGAGACGTGCCCTGCACGTGCCTGTACAGGTCATGCACGCTTGCACCGTCCTCCCAACGCGCAATCTCGTACGGGGTGAGCATGACGATGCGCGACTTCCGTGCAGGGTACCGCTCCATGAGCACAGACATTCCCGCAAGTACCGCTTCGTCTGTTAGCCACCCGTCATGTCTGAGAAGAGCAGCCCAGCTCTTCGGCGAGACCGAAAGCCGTTTTGCATGGGTAGTAGAGTCCAGCCAGACTGGCGCCTCGAGCGTGAGGGGTATCACACGCGGAATTGGCGCGCGCACGTCCTGCCAGTGGTGAAGCGCGGCTGCAGGCGTCTGGACAACGTCAGACAGGTCGTGGGGCGCGGTAGGTAACGGGCGGGCGTACCGGCACAAAGGGGATGCGTTCCAGCGTTGCGCATGGCACTATGAACGGTGCAGGGATGCCGTCGAGAACGCTGGGAAGTCCTGCGGTGTCGTCCCCGTTGTCTGTGTCGTCGTCGTCGTCATCATCGGACGATTCGCCCATGTCCTCGCGCACATCGTCCTCCTCATCTGTAAGAGGGCCGCGCTTTGCGGCGTATGCTCCCATCTCCTCGAGTTCGTCGTCGGAATCGTCAGAGTCCTCACCGTCCTCGAGCGCTGCGGCCTCGTCCTCGCGCGATGGTATGGTGTGGACAGTGATGTCTGGAGCAAAGCGAACGCGGCGCTGGCTTTCGGGTGTTTCCAAGACAAATGGCCGCGTGCCTTCCACGCGCGTGGATGACTGATGATCCGTACGTTCTGCGGACGTGGCCTGGACACGGGGCCCACGTGCAGCGCGCTCACGACGTGACGCTTGACCTATGCGTCTCCCGCTGAAGTCCATACGGTCGAGCCGGAAGGCCTCGCGCTTGAGGAAAGGATAGAGCAACGCGTCTGAGCTATCGTGAGCATGGCGGGACGCCAGGTAGGCGTTCTGAACGCACTCTGGGGGTTTCCCATCGCTGCAGCGACAGCGCGACGCTCGCTGACGTGCCAGGCGCCAATGTTCGTCCATTCCCGCGCCAGGCGCACCTCCTCTTCGGCGCACCGGTCCTGCGTCTGCATGGCGCGAATGCCCTTGCGGACATTGACGTCTGTCAGCCACGCTGGAGGGTCGTCGTCGCCGGCCGCGATGTACACGTCACGCATCAAGCTGTCGTTGTTTCGCAGATGCTTCAGGTCGAGGCTGAGCTCCTCGGGAAGCGGGAACTGGCTGGTGCTTGGCCGTAGACGCTTCAGCTTCTGGCACAGCGCGTTGTAGTTCTTGATTGCGCGGGTGATCGTCGGTGTGCGCTTCTTCATCGCGTTGATCGTTCGTTGGTGCATATGTGTGCCTGTCGCGCGTCAGCGGACGCCGAATAAGTAATGTGACGACTTACCAACAGCGTTACCCTTGCCAGCGGCAGCGGAATCGAGGTACGCCCACTCCTGGAAGCGGTTCGTGATCAGGGTGCGGCACGAACGTTTCGCCTCGAAGGTCTGTAGAAGCGTCGCCGTGAACTCGAGCCCGAGACCGCGTATCGCGTCAAACTCCTCCGGAATGTTGAGCGTTGCGTGCAGCTCCTGCGCCTGATGCAGGAGCTCCCGCTGCGTCGTCTTGAGGAGCCGGATGGCGCGATTCGCAGCCATTGTCGTGTTGCGACTCCCCGTTGGGACGTTGGCTTCCGTGTTGCTTATCGCCTCGTCCAACGCGTCGACACGCTCCTGTAGGGCGAGGACGGACTCCATGGCGCGCCGGAGACGTGTAGATGAGTCTAGTGAGGACCGTCAGTGTTCGGAGGAATCACAGGCGACATCGGACGTACGAGAACGAACGGACGTCTCAGCTTTTCGCTGGTGCTCCCACTGCTGCTTGAGGAAATCACGCCCGTGACCCGAGTTGACGAGCTCTACGTTCGCCTTTGCGGCCTTGGTGACTGCTGTCTTTGCACGACGCCGCAGGTACTGCGGCAGGCCGTTGCGCATTTTCCGGCCCATTCGCAGAAGCTGACGGTCGATGAGGACATGCCTACGTAGGCGCTGCGTTACAGTTAGCGCGATGTACGTCCACACGCGTGTGACGCACAGAAACAACGCGAAGGATCGGAATTAACATCCTGAGCGCGGACCACAGCCGCTCTGTGCCCTCGCCGTCCGATAGACCCATGCCATCCTTCATACGAGGGTTGTAGACGATCTGGCACGCCCACTGGTGAGCGTAGGCGTGCATCGCAGACGTGACGAAGACGAGGCGTTCAGTAACACCGGGACGGAGGATGTCATACTGTTGCAGCATCAGACACGCCCGCCGAAATGAGTCTGACGACGTACCAGCTGTCTTGTACGATCAGTGATGCAGCCCACGTCATAGAACGCGCCCACAGTCGCCGTAGGCGGCAGCTGCTCGAAGAGCCACTCCATGGACGCGAGCATGTACTTCTGCCCTTCTCCTGGATCTGTGATGTTGGTAAAGCAGAGCGGGATATCGTGACGGCACACGAGCGCCATGAGACCCTTGTCGTCGAACTTGTCGCTGGCCGACTTGTGTTTCGCGGACGAGCCGGCCGTATGGGAGTCCTGACAAGCGTCGAGTGCCTCGTCTGGAACTCCGCCCTTGTACTTGCCCTGTGGACGTTTACCAGCCGCCACAAGACGCTCCTCCATGTCGCGCACGCGCTGGGCGTCCAGCTCGTACACGGTCGTATAGCTGAATGGCGGACAGTCGCCTGCGCGGACGTTATGGCGATGCGAGAAGTTGCCGTCGCCGGCAACGTGGAAGTCGAGCCCTCTGCAGCGGCTATGTCAGCTACACCTTCTGGGCGTCTCCCTGCACTCACTCTGAGAGCGTACGACCGTATCGAGACTCGGAGAAGCAGGCTGGACAGCGGGAGACGAGGTACGCGCTTGGGCTTGTTCTCGGCGGCTCTTCAGGACTTTCCGCTCTGTCTGCACTGCTCGCTGCTGCCGCACGGCGTGCGCCCTCCGCCTGGAATGTCGTAGGGCCTCGCAGACGTCTATCTGCGGTCTGGCCGGTCGTTGGCGTGCCTGGAGGTGTGTTTGGCGGTGTCGGAAGTCCTCCATCGACGGGCCGATTCTGGTTCTCTTCCTGGCGTTCCTCTACGATGCGTTTCGACTCGTATATCGTGTCCTCGACTTCCAGGTCGATCTGGCTGCGTAGGACGTCGTACCACTGTATGGCGTACTGCAGGGGACGCCTGTAGCCCTCGTCGATAATGCCTCCCTGTTTTCGCTGTCAGCGCCGTCCCCCACGTTACAGTTCGTCTCGACTTGCCTGCGCGTCGCGAAGGATATATCCCTGATCTGCATGGAAGCCATGCAACGCTGCTGCCGCTGCTGTTGCCGAGTCGGCCGAGTGAAACCACAAGTGGTAGTAGAAGTCCAGCAGCTTGATCGAGAACGCGTATGTCGGGAACTCTGGCGCCGACGGAAAGTAGCCCAGGGCTACCAGCTGCGCGGCGAGCGGACGGTGACGACACACAATGAAGTGCAGGACGTCGAAGCCTATAGATCATCAGCTCATCGAGTGCCGTCCGTTCCTCGCACGACGTACGATCCCAGGCGACGCATGTGACGCGTCGCATACTTTCCACGCAGCCTAGGACATTGCATCGTCCATGTTGAATGGGCTCCTGCCTCGCCATGTACTCTAGGTAGGGCTGCCGAAGGGTCGGGAGGACTTCGTCCCATTTGGAATAGAGCACTATCTTCTTGTGCTTCGGGACTCTCTGCATGCGCTGCTGGCGGCGGGGAAGTGGTGGGGGGATTTGGAAGACCGTTGGAGCGGGTGGGTCGTTGTCTTGAGCCATGAACACGTCGTCCTCGAAGTTGCCGGTGAAATTTTCGTCAGGGCCGGCGCCAACGGCATACGCAGCGCCTCCGAGGCCTTCAACGCCCATCTCGACATCTTGCACGTTGGATCTGACGTTGCCAGTGTCCTGGTGTGCATCTGCAGGCGCAGCATGTGCAGCGATCTCGATCTCGGTGGCAGTTGGCGTGCGACGTGTCTTCTGACAGGTCTGTCCTTCCCTGTGCTGTCGTGCACGTCGCGATTCTGTTGGTAGCGCGACGCGAGGCTTTCCAGGGCGCGGATAGGGCGCGGTGCGAGCTGTTGGCATGGTTGTGGGTGTTGGTGGCGAGAGCGGAATGAACACGGTGTCGGATTTACGGAATCTAAGTCCGGCACATCAGGAAACTCACAAGTCCTCTCGGCTCTGAGTTACGGTCCACTACAGCGGTCTAGCCACTTCCAATGGCTCGGTGTCAACGAACTTGAATGCAATAAGTCTGTTTTACGGCAAAGGGTGTATTTGAAAGGTTATGAAGCTGGTTCTATGTAGTCCCTCAATGTACAAGGCGGGAGCCACGAAGTACAAACCCCACCATACCGCTGAAAGCGCACATAGAGACGTCAAAGCAGGGGGGGACGCAGCTGCAGTCGCGGTTGGCAGCTGCAGCAATATAATTTCCAATGGGAGCAGCAACAACACGATTTTCAAGATATAAGCTATGGTATTCGGCTGTAAGGAGCGGTAGTAGCACGGCGCATTCTCGAGGGCGCCGCGCGGCAGTGGTTTGCACACGAATAAGCGCCGGCGGCGACGGGGAGCAGGGCAGCAAGCGGGACGGACGGCGGCCGGGAGCAGCGATCGGGACGGCTGGCGAGGGTGATCGGGGACGGCAATGGACGTCCGCTGCGGCAGCCGAGCGGGACGCGTACGTTTCCCGGGACGAAAAGCGTGCGGTCCCCATCCGTCCGCCCCGGCTGCCATCCGTGCAACGCCATTTAGCGTGGGGGACCCCTCAGGCCTCCATCAATGGTCTCGATCACGTACCTTAAGGGCTCTGATCAGGTTGCCTGAGGTGCCTGCTAACCACCCAGACGCTTCAGAGGACGCGCCGCTGGTCTCGGCTAGTACTACGTTGGGAACGTCACCCCCAGCGGCGCCGATGGAGTCGAGGGAGGTGACCAGACGTGCGGATAGCAGCGAGGGCGAGGCTATGGTGCTCGACGAGGCGGAGAGCGCTGCACTCTCCGACCTACTCGGCAACGAGAGCGTAGGAGAGAGCGTGCGCGATGGACTACGCGCGGACGCGGTGCGCACACAAAACCAACCAGGCGAGGGTGACACGCCGGCGCGCCGTTCGTCCTCGACACGCAGTGCGGCGTCAGAGGCGGCCAGAGAGGAGAAACGAAGGAAGGCGGCGCACGTACTGATACGCAACTTCAGGTTCCTGAGCCACCCCGAGGCCGTGGCCGCTCTGCGCTCCAGAGCCGATGACTACGTCTCCACGGCGTCCTGGGCGGCAGACGAGAAATCGAAACGCAGCAAACCTGGGATGCAGGGGAAGTCGGACGCGAGCCTGCGGCGTATCGTCGAGGAGATGAACGCGGTCACCACAGTCAAACAACCCACACCACACACCGCCCCTGCCGACGCCGTTGTTAATGCCTAGACGACCTCATCGAGAGTCGCCCGTCCGATTCTTCAGCGGAAACATGAATCGGCTCAACGAGGCTTTACACGCGCTGGCACACGAAGCACATGAAAAATACGACATTCTATTTATCCAGGAGCCGTGGTGGGGGGACATAGGACGCGGACAGCTCGCGTCCGTCAAGCCCGGACCGGGTTGGAGTACACTCTTACCGCAACGGAAGGCCGGCGCCGGTCGCCCTCGCGTCTTGACATACTACAGGCGGCGGAGCGACTACACCATCGTCCCTCGATACGACTTAGTGGACGACGCGGATGCTATGGCTGTGGAGGTTCGACAGGCGGGTAGACGCCCGGTAGTGTACTACAACGTATACAACCAGGGCGAAGTCGACGACCTCGGGCGCCCACGCGGACGTACGACCTTCCAGCGCGTGTTCATAGACGCTGCTTCCACGCCGATCCCAGCGGACGCAGCAGCGGTCCTGTGTGGCGACTTCAACGAGCACCACTCGTGGTGGGAGCTCGTCCACGGCACCCCGCGCGCGCAGGCCAGGGAGATGGCAGACTGGCTGCGCGAACGCAACTTCGCGCTGGCCAACGGCTTCGATGAACCTACGTACGCGTCGCACGCAAGCGGGGCGACGTCCGTCCTGGACTTGGTCTTCTACAACCCGGCTGCTGGACGACTCGACGCGGTGTACAACTTCCACGTCGACCCTGCCGCATCTGGCGCCAGCGACCATTTCGCGCTTATATGGGAGTCGCCGCCGTCGGACGAGCCCATCACCAACGTCACGGGCAGTAAGTTCAACTGGAAACTTGCGGACGAGGACGAGTTCCGTAAGGTCTTGCGGGCGCGACTGGACGAAACCGGCGACATCCTGCGCCTCATCATGGACCCGGCGTACATGCCTACCACGGACGAAGCAGAGCGCGCCGCGAAATGCTTTCAGGACGCGATGGTGTACGCGGCGGAGAAGA
The DNA here is from genome assembly GCA_001632375.1 of Exidia glandulosa HHB12029. Classification (NCBI taxonomy): domain Eukaryota; kingdom Fungi; phylum Basidiomycota; class Agaricomycetes; order Auriculariales; family Exidiaceae; genus Exidia; species Exidia glandulosa. The sequence goes on along the minus strand of KV426799.1, from coordinate 4,926 downwards.
CGGTGCCGCTGCGACGCGACAGCACGTACGCCAAACCGTGGTGGAATGCGACCATGGACGCGGCAAAGGAGGCGCTGGCGGAAGCGAAGGACGCGCTTCGTGGCTTACCTCGCGCACTCGCGGAGGCGCAGGCGGACTTGGTGCGCAAGCTGACGAACCGCTTCAGGAGACTGGCGAAACGCACCAAACGTCGGTACTTCCGCGACCTTCTCGCGAACGCGTCGACGAAGGAACTGTGGGAATACAAGGGCTGGACTGGAGGGAAGCGCACGTACCCGACGCCGCCGCTGGATCAAGGACCGGATATGCCGCTCGCTGCTGAGCACGCGGACAAGTGCGCCGCTCTGCGGCGCGCGCACTTTCGCCCACCATCCGACCTCGGCGTCCCCGCGCCCGACTTACATGCACCGCGCCCGCATGCACGCGCGTTTCAGAACGTCGGCGTCTTGGAGGTGTATAGAGCTCTATTCTCCGGCGGTGCGGACAAGGCGCCTGGCCCGTCTGGAATCATTCGACGCGCGTTACGATGGGCCTGGGAGGTTGCGTCGGCAGAGTACACGGCGATCCACTCTGCGTGCGCCCGCCTTGGATACCATCCGCGGATTTGGAGGAGGACGATCTCTGCGTGCCTCGCCAAACCCGGCAAGGACGACTATTCGAAATGCAAGTCGTACCGTATGATCCAGTGCGAGGAAGAGGGTGGTAAGGATCTCGAGAAGATCCAGGCGCGGCGCATCGGGTACATCGCGCTCGAGTGCGGCCTCATCGCGGAAACGCAGTGCGGCGGCGTCCCTGGACGGAGCGTTGAGGACGCAGCGCTAACGTTCTCGCACGACGTGCAGCGTGCAGCGCAGAAGGGTCTAGTCACGTCGTCGCTCACATTCGACATTTCAGGCTACTTCGATCGCGTCAACCACGCTCGCCTACTCACGATCCTCGCCGACAGCCCGATGCCTACCCCGATTGTCAAGTGGGTTGGCAGCTTCTTGGACGACCGACAGACATCCATCTGCTTGGACGGCGAGCGGGACGAGATGGCCAGCGTCCTCAGCGGGATACCTCAAGGGTCGTCGGTGTCACCGATCCTGGCGGCGATATTCTCCAAGACGCTCGCGGATCGGTTGCAGGCGGCAGCGGCGGACGCGCGAGAGGGCCTAGGACCGGGGACGCGCGCGACGGAAGGACGGCTGATTATGTTCGTCGACGACGGCAAGCTATACGCGTCCTCCGGATCCTTCACGACCAACACCCGCCACATCCAGCGCCTATACGTGATAACCCAGCAATGGGCGCGCGATTACGGCGTACAACTCGACGAAGACAAACGGGACTTCGCTCACTTCTCAGCAGGTCTACGGAGCGTCAATGGGCGTGCAGTGGCACGCTTACCGCGCCCATCGCTGCGTCTGCCGCGCGACGACGGGAACGGCGAGGACGTTCTGGCGCCCAAGGACCAGTATCGCTGGCTGGGCGTGATCTGGGACCCGAAGTTACTCTTCAACGCACACGTCGCCCGAATGGCGGAACGCGCGGCGAGTGCGGTTACCGCGCTCTCAATGCTAGGCACGACGCGCACCGGGTTGACGCCGTTCCACCTGCGCACCGTACACGTCGCATGCACACAGTCTATACTGACGTTCGCATCGACAGTCTGGTACGGGACTGACGAGCGTCACGCCACGCGAGTTGCAAAGCTCGAGGTGGTGCTACGTCGTGCGCTACGACAGATACTCGGCGCCTTCAAGACAACGCCAACGGACGTCCTCTACCTGGAGGCGTCGATTCCGCCGCTCGCCTTCACACTTGCGCAGCGCAACGAGCGGGCAGCTATCCGCTTTGCGACATTCCCTCCGGAGCATCCGATCCGGCAGCGTCTGGGCGGCGCATGGTCGAATGGCGCGCTCGGGACTTACCCACCTCCACTTCGTGCGCGCGACACCGTCAGCGTACGAGGAATGACACACCTACAACGGATTGCGCGACTGTACCCAGCCGACGGCGAACGCGTCCAGCCGCGTCTGCTCGCGCCGTGGGACGAGCCAGTCAACTCATGGGGCGGTCGCGTTACGGTCATACAGAAGTCGCCCGAGGTCGACAAGCGGGCAGCGGCCCTGGAACACGCGCGCCTTGCGGCGCGCTTGCGCGAGGACCCCTCGGCGCTCGTGGTATACACGGACGGCTCCCTGATGGACGATGTGGCGGGCGCAGGAGTATTGTTCGTCCACCGCGGTCGGAGCGTGCACGCCCTCTCGCGGGGCTTGGGCGACGCAGGCGACGTATACGACGGGGAACTGCATGCGCTCGTTGAAGGAGCACGCGCTGCAGTGCAGATAGCGCGCAGACCCGATATCAATGCTACTCACATATATTTTTTCGCAGACAACGACGCAGCAATAGGCCGGATCGCATCCCTTTCTCCTAGTTCGGGCCAGTTCCTTTCTGTACGGTTTGCTGATGTTATTTCCCCGTTTTTATCGCAGGGGAACGCGACGCGCGTCACGCTGGCCTGGGTCCCTGGGCATGAAGGCGTGCGCGGGAACGAGGCATCAGACAGACTGGCCAAGGGCGGGGTGAGGCGGGCACCCTCCCTCCCGGTCTCGTTGACCAGGACGCGCGCTCGTCGCGACTCCTCGGTCCGTTTGCTCACTAACTGGCGTGCAGCTTGGCTGGCGACGGTCAGGCGCGACTCGTTCGCGCCGGCCAACCGCTTCCCTCCGAGTACTCGCCCAACACCACACCTCCGAACGCTCGACAAGTCCACGTTCGCGCTACTGCTGCAGTGCCGGACTGGACACGCGTTCACGGGCGAGTACAACCGGGCGATCCAAAAACCCGAGCGCGGTCTTGCATGCACATGCGGGGTGCCGCTGCAGACGCGCGACCACCTGTTGGTCGGGTGCCCGGATCTGGAGAGGTATCGCGCCCCCCTTTATAAAGCCTCTCCCCAGCTCATCGTGGCGGATTTGCTGGGGACGAGAGAAGGGCTGGCTGCGACGGCCAAGTTCATTCGGTCCAGCGGCGCGTTCTCTAAGCCCGCTGGCGACGATGCACACCAGGCAGACGACTGAAGGCGCGCCTTCGGCGCGCCTGCGCCCACTTCCCCCTCGCTCGAACCCCCACACCCGCCCCGTTCCCCTCCTCTCGTTTCTCCTTTCCAACACACGGACTCTATATATACCACCCACACTATACTCTTAGTTCCCTCGGACTCTGGTCTGCGCGACGACTCTACTTCCACTACGCATGTGCGGCCCTACTCGTTTCGGCACCCTGACCTCTCATTACACACACACACGTTTCCCGTTCTTGTTCTCTTCCCGTCTCGTTCCGGTATACCATAGCCTGTGTTCCGCGTAGGTTCCTTTGGCACTGTGTCTTGGCTCAACTATCTGTAGCCTCTTGCAGTATAAATACATTGATTCATCATCATCACCAAAGAGAAAGATGCGATCGCCTTGCTTGTAGTTGTCTACGAGCCAATGGTAGGCATCGAGGAGAATCTTTTCGAATCTCCTACATGCGCGATTAGCGTACATCCCGAAGTAATGTTACTTTAAGCATTGTACCAAGCAAATGCCAGATCCATCTGGTAACCAATGATTCGCTGAAGTCGACCCAGGAAGCTTGGCGAGCGAAGCGAGGGTTGTGCGTACGTCCCGATACCGCTATTGTAGTACGTGAGCTGCTTGTTGGGATCTTTGATGAGACGGCTGTAGAGCTCGACGACGTTGGTATTCTTTTGCGTGAGACGTCAGTACAGGTGATGTAAAGAAATGGCACGTGCTACCTTTTT
>KV426798.1:0-11509 GCA_001632375.1 Exidia glandulosa HHB12029 | reverse complement strand
GATACAGTACCGGAATGTCCAGGACTTCATCGTCTGCATTCATTGTCAACTTCAGATCGGCGTCCACGGTCACGGTACTCCGAGTCGGGCGCTGCCGGCAACAACAAGGGCTCCACGCCGACAACTTTCTGTAGAAGTGTAGGAGCAGAAAAGGCTAGCGCAGAATGAGAAATTCGGACTCGAGGTGAGGCTAGCGCAGCCTTCAAGAGCATCACAGATGCGCCACAGAGTCATCAGAGCAAACTTGTCGGTGTCTGCCGGGGCGTGCTCAACAGGGCTCGCAAACGCCCCGATTGTATCTCATAAACCTTTAAAGTCGCATGGAGTAGAGACTTTGGGCTCTCTAAGTGTCCGTAATCAGAGGCGCAATAGGGCATAGCGGTCGACCCTGCCGCGATGAGTATGCAGTAGGTTTGGATGCAGCCTGCAAGCTGACCTCCACCTCCATGCGTCATGGGCTAACAGTTCGGGAAAGGCAGGCAGTTGAGCGTGATGAAGCCATAGGGGAGCCCTGCTGGTCTGCTTGAAGCGGACCAAGCATTGGGAATCAATTCATGGCGAGATCGTTCATTGCAGACAGAGCTCTGATGTTCGCGATGACGCGAGCGTTCTTTCGACAGAAGACAACTCCGTTGACATGCCGTAGACCGTATTGGGGAACACACCAGACCTGTGGCAGGTGGAATGGTTCGCAACACGCTGATTCATTATTCGGAAGACGAGCGAACGCCGGACACAGTGACGTTCGCAGAAGTGGGGTTCTCAGTAAACGGTATAAAACAAGTGAACTTCACGCTCAACCAGCCTCCCATCGTGTTCCTCTCACACAGTGGACAGCGCCCTGCTTTACTTCTCGATGTCTACCACGCTCTCTGCTGCATTTACCGACCTCTCGTTGACCTTGGCCGGCGAAGAGAAAGGCTGAATTATATCCCGGATTTGGTACATTTATTCCCAACGGTGTACATACAGTTATATCTGCATTTCTCCTCAAAAGTCAGGTATCGCACTCTTTCCGCCTGTACCTATTTACTGCCATGTTAATGTTGGGCGTGGACAAAACGGGTTGCGCGGAGTGTTGGGAGCAGTTGCGAGGTGAGCTCGGCCGTCTCCGGAGGGTCTAAACTCCGCTAAAATGTGCTCGTCCTCGTCACCCCCGGTCTTATCTCAGTCAAGTAGCTCAAGTAGCTCATGCTCTATCCCCTAAGGGGTGCATAGGAAATTTTAAGGTGCTTCCTGGTTGTTGTTGACGATCTTCTGGAAAACCCACTATGTCTGAAAGCCGTGAACTTACCTCGGCAGTCGGCTGGGCAGGATCAGACTGTAAGGAGTACATCTCCTTCCTTTGTCTCTCGCCCATTGTACCACTGTCTTGTATAAGGGCGTATTGGACCCCTAATGGATCCTCACAGTTGTCGCTCCCCTGTCGGGTTGCGAGCCGCTCCAGCAAGTAGTAAGTACACACCGAACATTTCCATGGAAAACATAATGAGGCTCAGCAGCATAGTAGCAACCATCGTTATATGATGGTCTGTAGTACTAATACATGAGATACATTACTTGGATAACGCCCTACAGGCCGGTGACGAGAGCAAGCGCATTTTAGCGGAGTTTAAAGACTCCGGAGACGGCCGAGCTCACCCTGCAACCGCTCCCAACACTGTGCACAACCAGATTTTTTGTACACTACCAACATCAATATGGTAGGAAATTGGTACAGACAGAAAGAGTGCGATACCTGAGTTCTGAGGAGAAATGCTAGGACGACCGTATGTACACTGTTGGGAATAAATGTACCAAATCCGGGACATACTGAATGCTCAACGCCACGCACGTCGACGGCGATCATCTCGTCTGCACGCCTTTCCCCCTTGACCTCGTCCTTGGTAACATCGATGGCAAGTTCAAGTGGGGAAATCGCGGCTTCTCGGCCTCTGCAAGCGACGTCGAGTTGAGCGGTACTACCCTCGTTGCACAGCTCAAGGACGCTTCCGGCATGCTCGTCAAGGACTCGATCGATCTCAATGAGTGCTTCACAGCGGATGAAGAGCGCGGTGCACTGAAGGCGGTCGACGTTCCAGTGATCCTGTACATGAAGGTATGCAAACTTTCACAAGCATTTGAGGGCCCTCCGCTCATTCCTGTTTGGATGGCTAGAACGCCAATATCGCTGTACCAAAGGGTTCGGAGCTCCCTGAGGGCGTTGTCTTCGACTCCGTCATCTCTTCAAGCAAGAATGCGTCTGTACTCCCGTCGATCTCTCTGGCGTCGCCGCCCGAGTTCAGCGTCAAGGTTGCCACCGGCGAGGGCGACGATGCGAAAGTCGGATACGCGACGGCGCAGGCAGAGCACTCGAAGACGAGTGTGATAGACGGCGTAGTCGGGACTACTGCGGATGAGGCGTCAGCATCGGCGTCAGTCTTCCACGTCGAGCAGACGAAGGGAGGGCCGATGTGTCACGGCACCACATATATGCCTCGGTGGGAGGACGCTCAGAGAGGAGGAAGTGGGTCGAGGAGACCGAGTCCGCACAACATGGTGGTATACGGCAGGAGATCGAATCTAGAGTACATGGGTATCGAGATGCGATCTATATATGACCGGACATGGGGCGGGATCACAAAGGCGGGCCGAGAGAACGCGTCATCATCACAAAGGCACACGGCATGAGCGTATCGCAAGAGAGAATCGAAGGGTCAAGGGGTGCGAGAGCACAGGTCGAAGAGAAAGGTCATATCTTCGAGAGAGAGGCGAACTCGAGGGTGTAACGGGGACCCGTCACGAGGTACGCAGAGAGGAGATCCCGGCAGAGCGGCCGATAGGACGCGAGGAGGAAGAGGTGTGAAGACCGTGGAATGCGAGGGAACGGTCGAGCGAGCTCTGGGAGAACTCGCGAAGGGCTGGCTAGGCTAGGATAGCGCTAGGCGGGATGTAGAGAGTAGATAGAGAAGATACGACGCCTCGCGACCTCGGGGAGGTCGCGGGGCTCAGTACGCTGTGCGAGACCGGGCGAGCGTCCTACGCGAGGCGCTGCCGGCCTTAGCAACTGGTCCAAGGGCTGATACTGGTAGCGGTGAGTGAGTACGGCGCCCAACTACCGCGGAGAGGGGCGAGCGAGTGAGGTTAAGACACTGAGTTGATTGCGAGAGGTGAGAGTGAAAAAGAGAGAGAGCGAGCTAATTACAACTCCGCTCAACCATATCCGCAGCTGACCGGCGTCTGTGTACGTAATCCTAGGTTCCCCTTACAGAGCCCCCCCACAGACTCGAGTCAGGTGCTACTCGGCGTCGTTGTTGTCCTCCTTGGCCTTTCCTTTACCCTTGCCTTTGCCTTTCTTGTAGCTGCTCGGCACTTCCTCCACGGGAAGGCCGCGACCACGATGGCGACGTGAAGCGAGGGGTGCGCGCATACGGTGCCGCCATTGCGCGCGCGTGTACAGCGGCGCGCCGTCCAAGAAGTAGCGGAGCTGGTCCATGAACCAGCCCTCGTCCTCGTCCGTCCATACGCCATCCCATGGGGGCCGAGCGAGGGCGAAGTGCGCGAGCGGTGGCAACATCGTGTATTCCGTGCCGTGGATGCGCCCAATGAGAACAGATTCCTCCTCGGGCGTCAGCCAGTCGTCGAGCCATGACTCGTCCTCTATGCGATAGATGGGGGCGCCCAGATCAAATGCGCCCAAAGATGGGCCGTCCAAGGCTTCGCGCTGCCCGATAAACGAGCGCGCGATTCGCCATGCGAGACCGCCGCGTAGCAGAGCTGCACGGGCGTAGGGGCGGCGCATCAACGTTTCGACGTTCGAGAACCATTGCGAAAGCTGCTCGTGACGTGGTGCGTCCGGGTCGATGTAGGCGAAGATGGGCTCGTGCTGGCCGCCGATAACCTGTCGAGTGCCGGTGTCGTGCGTAATCGTCCGCACCTCCACGCCGTGCTCGACCGCGGCGCGCAGCTGGGCGATGCCCTCGGGGAGGGAACCGCGAGCGTCGGCCGCTTGACGTAGAATCTCGTCTGCGCGAGGTTCGTGCACGTCTGGGCGATGGAAGTGCCATTCGTCCGCACTAGCGAGACGCGCTGCCATCTCGTCTTCTGTCACAGCGCCCGCAAAATGACGTGGTGACATGCGAATGAGGACTGGGTGCGCCATCTCGTCCGTCACCGGGGGTTCAGGCTCGTCGCGCGCGGCAGAGCGCCGCTGTGCTGGTTCGTCGACGTCCATCGCATCGTCTTCGCGCACGTCGGTTATGCGGTCTAGCAGGCGCCGATGGTTTGGCGCGCTAGGTCCACTCATGCGTTCCAGCAAAGTGCGTCGAGCGGGAGGAGAGCGTGATTCCCGTTGCGGTTGAACGCGCCGCGGTGTCGACGGGCCTGGCGCGCTCGCGTCTTCACGAAGAAACTGGGACTCGGGGAGTCCCAGTGCGCGGCGTATGGCGATCGTCGTACGAGGCTCTAGTTCCCCTTCCATGGGGCGGCGGTCCAACGCAGCGTTGATAGATTCTTCCGCCATGTCGCGAAGTTCGTCGCCCAACGTTATGCGTTCGCGGAGAGAGCGAGCGGGGGCTGGCGCGGGTTGTCGGCCTGTTGGGGCGCGAGGAGGATGATCCCGCATGTTGTCGCGTAAGCGGCGTTCGCGGGGACGAGGTGGTCCTTGCGCCGACTGCAAGTGCTGGACAGTACGTCGAACCAATGCAACTTCATCGTCGGGAACCGGGCGACGTGCGGGTGCGGGAGGCCTCTCGTGTCTTGTATAGACCGGCGGAGGCTCGTCGGGTACAGGTCCAAGGCGACTGGAAAGCGATATGGCCACGAAGTCGACAGTAGGCGGGGCCGGCGATGCTGCGTTCTGGAATACTGGAGGTGGCGGGTCCCCAGGCGGTGTGCGTGGGCGCCACCCGTCTTCCGGCTGCGCAGGTACCATAGGCGGCAGTGGAGGCCCGAAGTCCTCTACTGTATACGGTGGTACGCCCAGGACAGGTTCCTGACGAGGTGCCGGTAGCGCTGGTTCAGCCGGTGCCGGGGCACTCCAATCTCCTGCGGGCGCTCCCCAACCTGGCGTCCCCCATTCGAATGCGCTACGTGTTTCGCTTCCCCAGCCACCGGTGTTCCAGCCAACTGCAAAGTCGGCTTGGTCCCATCCCGAACCAGTCGTCTCCGACTGTGGAGGCGGCGGCGTCCGACCCCTGGGAGGTCGATGAGCGCCGCGAGATTGGCTGCCGCCGCGTGGTCTCCGCGGGGGTGACCAATGCCTAGCAGAGCGCCAGGGTGGTGGTCGACTCGGACTGTTGCCACGGATAGGTGAACGGGGTCGGCGCTGCTGCTGTCCCGCGGCTGGCCAGCGAGGTGGCTGCGTCTCGTTCAATGAGCGCGTTGCTTCCACGCCGCGCATTGGGTCGATTGCGCGCCTGCTCACGTCGCGGCTCGGGGAGCCTCGACGCGCGGGCTGGTGGTTCGTCCGCATCCGACTCGGGGAGTCGTTTCGTCGGGACTGATTTTGTGTTTGTGCACGACTCGGGGAGTCGCGCACGTGTGACGTTGTGGGTGTCTGACCAGAGACGTGGCCCGGGGGGCCAGCGTCGTCCTGGTTTCGATCGCGGCGGCCGGAGCCGGAGGGTCCAGCCGCCCTTGTGTCGCTAGCTGCTTCGGGCGCCAGGGAGAACGCGGGGTAGTCGTCCTCGGAATCGGACTCATCGTCGTCCTCCGAGTTGTACGGTGGCGGCGTTGTTCCGTAGCGCTCTCTCCAGTTGTCCTCGAAGCGCTTCTTCCGAGCGTTCCTGTTTGCGCGTCTGCGAGCGCCCTTGCTCGGCTTGCCCTGCGCTCGATTGTTCGCCGCTTGCCTCTGACGACGGCCGCGTTTGATGGCCGTGCGCGCTGCCGAAGCTTCAAGGTCGGCGACTTCGCGTTGCAGCGCAGCGAATTGTTGAGGTGACGGCGCGAGGTATGCGTTCTCTCTCGAGAGAGGTCTGGGTGGACCGCTGAGCGGCCAGGGAAAGTAGACGGGAACGTCGTTTTCGATGTACCATCGCACGTTGGCTGACTGGGCGAATCCGTCTGCCACCGCCGTGCCGAGAAAGCCGTGACCGTACCATTCGATTTGACGCATGCGCCGAACGAGGTGAGGGAAGCGGTCGCGCAGAATGTCGCGATTCAGGACTGCGACGAGTCCCTGGTTGAGGACTCCTCGCGCCGAAAGGTGTATACGGGCCCACGAGTAAAATAACGGGCGAAGCTCGTAACTCGAACTTTCGGAGCGCGTGAGGTCCAGAGAACGAAATGGAACACGCGTCGTGATTGGTACGCCCAACGCGTTCGAGATGTCCTCCACTAGCTGGTCCGCGTTCTCCATGAACATCACGATACGCCGATGTAGTCGCACGCGACCGTGGTTGTCCTGGACCATATGTGTCGTGTCTCTCCACGTGAAAAGCGGGTAGTCGTCGTAGCGATGGCTGCAGTCGTGTTGTGCATGTCGTTGAATGACTGACGGGATGAACATCCGCCACCGGTGCTGACCGTCGAAGTGCGTCGGCTCCCATGCCCAGTCGTGAAAGAGGCTGCGTTCCGCTGACTCTGTGAGCGATTGGCCGCCGATGCTGCTCAAGTAGACGGCGGGAACGCGGGCGTTGGGCGAGAACCAGCAGTTGCCGTCCATATCGCGGAAGTAGATGCCGCCGCGCTGCACGTTGCAGAGAGGAGGGCCGTAGGCGTCCATCTCCATTGCACCGTGGAGGTTGTCGAGCGGGGCGGGCAGACGAGGATCCGGGTCCTGGGAAGGGCCAGCCGCGGAGGGCGGTGCCGAACGATGAGGCTCGGGGAGCGTCACGTCGGCGCTGGCGTGACCGCCTGCGACGCGTGCGAGCTCGGGGAGCTGCGCGGCCGGAGCGTTGGTGTGAGCACCTGCGACGCGCGCGAGCTCGGGGAGCTGCGCGGTCGGGGCGTACGGGGAAGAGAGGCGCAAACCTAGTTCAAGGTCCGCGCGCTGTCAATTCGCCGCTGACCCTGAGGCGGTGCCCGTGCTTCCTTGACGGAGCGCCCGTGTGCATGGAGGCGCCCAGGCGACTTCGTCGCTCATCGTTGAGAACGGCCAAAGCGGCGTGTAGTCGAACTGGCACGAAGCGAAAGGCGCCGCGCCGTCCTGGTGTAGACGAACTGGCACGAAGCGAGGCGAACGGCGCTGCGTGTTGATGCGGATAACGTGGAATGGGCCCCTTGACAAGCCGTGTATACGGCTTGTTCTTTTGGTAGCGGTAGCAGCGTGAGAGGGGGGGCCCGCTTGCTCTTTTGGTAGCGATAGCAGCGGGCTGGGGCGGGGAATCGGCGCGTTCTTTTGGTAACGGTAGCAGCGAGCTGGACCGGGAAGCCTTCTTGTTCTTTTGGTAGCGGTAGCAGCGAGCTGGCCGGTAGGGCTGTCACTTGCGCGGTGGAACGTATATGGTGCGCGTCCGTACTGCCGCGAGAAGGCCGTGTGCACGCCTGTAGCGCAGGAGACGCTCCGGCGCGTTCTTCAAACCGGCCGCGGGGGTCCATTGATCGTGCTGGGGACCATAGCCTTCCCACCGAACGAGATACTCGATCCGCCCCGTACGCTTGTTGTAGCGGTGGCCGACTATCTTCTCCACGTCGTATTCCTCCGTTGCAGGCTTGTCCGCGCGTGGCTCGGGGAGCTTCGCGCGGTCGCCGAAATCGTCTGGGGATGGAACGTAGGGACGCAGATGTTCGATGTTGATGACGTTCGACATCTTGTACGTATCTGGTAGTCGAATGCGGTATGTCGCGTCGTTGACGCGCTCGATGACGGGGAAGGGGCCGATACCTCGCTGGACGAGCTTCACGCCCTCGCCTTTCGTCTCGACCAGCTCCAGCGAGTGCGGCTTGATCAGAACGAGTTGATCTGGTTCGAATACGAGTGGTTTCCTTCCCTTGTTGTAGTGCCGAGCTTGGTTGTTCTGTGCGTGCGCGATCGCGTCCCGTGCGCTCCTCCTATGCGCGTCGAAGGTCTTTAAGAAGTCCTCCGCGCCGCCCAGGATACCGTCGGGGCGAGGTATGCCGAGCGTAGTCGGAACAAGGGCGTCTGAGGGCAGACGAGGGTTGATGCCCAACAAGAGAAAGTATGGCGTCACGCCTGTGCTCGTGTGTGGTGTCGAGTTGTACGCGTTCTCGATCATCGGCAGCCACTTGGGCCATGACTCCTTATCACTCGCGCAGTAATGACGGAGCATCGTTTCCATCGTGCGATTCGTACGCTCCGTCTGCCCGTCGTGTTTCGGGTGGTGCGAGGATGAAAGTAGCATGCGTACGTCGAGCATTCGACACACAGCCGTCCAGAAGTCTGACACCCAACGACCGTCGCGGTCCGCTATTATGATCTCGGGGAGACCAAAGCGGCACGCAACATACTTGACGAACAATTCCGCGAAGCCTTCCGCGTTGAGTCCAGTGTCGGTGGGGATGAATTGCGCGTGTTTCGTCAGCCGGCAGACAATGACTAGGATGGCGTTGAAGCCGTCGACCATCGGCAGGCCTGTGACGAGGTCCAGGGAGATTCCTTCGTAAGGGCGTGACGGAATCGTGTGCGGTTGGAGCAATCCGTGTCGTTTGAACGTTTCGGCCTTCGTCTTCTGGCATACATCGCAAGACTTGCACCAGCGCTCGATGTCCGCGAGCATGCGCGGCCAGTAGAAGCGCTCGCACATTCTCTGATACATGCGTTCTGTACCCGCGTGAGACAGCTCGAACGCTGTGTCGTGCACTTGGGAAAGTAGCGCGTTGCGCTGAGAACGTGGCACGCACAACCGTGCTTGGAAGTCGGCGTCGCGGAAGAAGAGCAGTCCAAAGTCGTCTTTGAAGAATCTATTGCCCGTATACCAGGACGTGCCGTCTCCGAGCTTCCCCTTGTCCTTGAACGCTGGGTCCTCCGCGTAGCCGTTGACCCATTGCTTGCGCAGTTCCGGCGCCATGGATATGTGAATGACGGGCGGGGGATGCATCTCCAACCACTTCAGCTTGTCCTCGTAGCGCATGTTCGCTGGTGGCATGGGGTTGGCTACGGGCGTGACAGTGATCCCGGGCACGGGGTGCTCGGGAACTGGTTCTTGCACCGTGCGCGCGTCCTTCTCCTGTCGCGGGGCGACGGGCGAAGGCGCTTGCTGCTGCTGTTTGGCGGCCTGCTCGGCGCGCTCTGCAGCTTGCCTACGCGTGGAGACGAAAGCGACGGCATCGTCGGGTACGAGCTCTGAAAGCCAAGAGGCAAGGAACCCTGCACGCAATGCTGGCGTAGAAGCCGCTGCGTCCTCCGCTGCCTGCGCGCGTGCCTCGTCCGTCGCGATTGCAGGATGTTGGTCCCGTGCCGGCGATACGTGCTCCGGGGGACCACGTACGCGGTCGGTATCCTTGTCGCGCGGCAGTCTGGAAAGCGGGTCGACGTTGGAGTGCAGACGTCCCGCGCGGTGGACGATACGGAGGCCTGGGAACGCGGTGAAGGTGGTGCCCCAGTTCGCCAGACGTCTGTTGGCATTCTCGTACGTTTTCGCCCACTGCAGCGCAGAGTGGTCCGTGATAAGGGTAATGCGTTCGCCCTCGATGAAAGGTTGGAACTTGATGAGCGCGTCCTTCGCCGCAAGAGCTTCGCGCTCGGTCGCCGTGTAGTTGCGTTCCGCATCCTTGAACGTGCGACTCCAATACGCTATGACGCGTTCGGTGTCCACGAGGGTGTCGTCCAGGCTGGAGCCCCAGCTGCGCTGTGGATACTCCTCATCGTCCTTTACGAGCGTGGTGAACAGCTTCGGCGGGCTCGGGGAGCCCGCCTCGTAAGCCTGCTTGATCCTGTTGTACGTGCTGGTGCCGGCAAGGTCGCGAACCGCTATCGGCTGTACTTGCTGAAGGCACGCTCCGAGTGCGTCGTCTGACGCGTCCGTGTATAGTCGATACGGCAGCCCGGCCACGGGGTGGCCGAGAACTGGTGCGTTCTGCAGGGCGCGCTTGGCCTCTTGAAACGCGTATTCTTCGACCGACGTCCATCGCCAGCGTTCGCCCTTCCGCAGGAGCTTGAACATCGGGGATGCGATGGAGGAGTAGTACGGGATGAATGCTTGGAAATAGACTACCATGCCGAGGAATGTCTGTAGCGTAGAAACCTTGTTCGGACGCTCCAACTCCATGATGGCCTTGACCTTCTCATCATGGGTGGACAGGCCGAGGCGCGACACCTTGTGCCCGAGAAGCAGAATGGATGAGTAGAAGAAGTGACACTTGACGGGCGAGAGTGTCAGGCCAGCGTCCTCGATCGCGCCCAAGACTTGGTCCAAGTGCCCTATGTGCTCTTCGTAGGACTTCGAGTACACGACGATATCGTCTATGTAGACTAGAGAGAAAAGCCACAGGAAGGGCGCTAGCACTCCTTGCATTACGCGCTGGAATATGGATGGCCCATTCTTCAGCCCGAAAGGCATGCGCCGAAATTGAAAGAGTCCCATATGCGTTCGAAATGCGGATTTCTCGACGTCCGAGTCCTTGATCTCTATCTGCGTGAAGCCTGCGAGGGCGTCCAGAGTGGACAAGACTTGCGCGCCTGACAAAGCGGCGAGGATGTCGGATTGGCGGGGAATGGGGAACTCGTCCGATATCGTGACGGCGTTGAGCTTGCGATAGTCGACACAGAAACGTGGTTTGCCGTTGCGGTAGACGATCACCACCGGTGCTGCCCATGGACTGCGCGAGGCTTCTATAACTCCCATTTCGAACCACTTCTTGATTTGGTCCTCGATGATCGCTCGCTTCTCAGGCGACGCCGTATGCATAGGCACCGCTATCGGGTCGATGTCGTCCTTGGTGCGTATCGGCGCGCGTATTGTGTCGAGATGCCCCAGCCTGCCGTCGAACCCGAACGCTCTAACTCTGCGTTTGAACATGTCGAGCGCGAGGTCCTTGATGTGGTCTGGCGTATCGGGCGCGATGTCAAGAAGAGACTCGAGGTCCGCAGACGCGTAGACCGTCGGATCTGGTAGCCTGGCGGGTCCTTCCGGCACAGAGAGTGCGGGCTCGGGGAGCCCGCTCTTGTCTGCACCTGGTAGGCCATCGCGCGACTTGAGCTCAGGTTCGGGGAACCGTGCTGCTGTCGCGCATGGCGGTTCGCGTGACGCTGGCGTTGCCGCTTTGCAGAAGTCTAGCGGCGCGGTAGGCGATCCGCATGCTACTCGCACGTCCGTTTCGTGAGGCGGCGGAGGGGGAGTGGCGAATGCGTCAACGTGGGGTTCGACTACCGCTTGGTACGCTTTTGCTGTAGCGAGCATCTCGTTGTAACCTTCCTCTGAAGTTGGGTGATCCAGGCACGCTCCCGGTGCGAGCAATTTCCCTATTGCCTGACCGCGACGTATGAATCGGGGAATACGCGTAGGGTTCGACACCGACATGGAGGCCTGGGTGGGGGACACGAAGCACGACGGCGTGATCATGAAAGTATCGTCGCCGTTGGCTATCATGCCGCTCTCGACGAACCACTCGTCGCTGCCATCGAAGTTCG
>KV426797.1:0-11595 GCA_001632375.1 Exidia glandulosa HHB12029 | reverse complement strand
AGGGTTTCGTCTTGTTCTGCCAAATGATGATGTTCATGTACTACGACAAATCCGCATGAGCCTCGCCGATATCGAACTCGCAGCGGTAGAATATTTTCATCACTTCGAGCACGACGTGCCGCCTTCAATGCTCCCTGAGACACGGACGGAGCGCGCGACTACCAGGAGTGACGGATATTGGTGTGCTGACGACGTTAGTTACGCGGACTGAGACGCAGCAACTAAAAGGAGAGGAGGTCGAGTAAGGCGGCATCGGCTTACTGCACCAGCAGAACCCTCCCCCATCAGCGTTTTTCTTCTTCTCCTGAGCTTAGATCTGCAATAGTGTACTATTATGCCGGTCGAGTGGCAACAAAGCTATGCGTAGTGCTAGAGGCGACAGTTTTCGCCACAATTCATGAGAACAGCCAAGATAACGAAATGATTAATAGCAAGAAAATCGAGTCTGCATGCGTATTATGAGCCGCTCCCGTGCCAGTATCGGTCGGTGTCGATCTTGGGGTATTGGATACGCTGGAAGCAGAGCTCGCAGGAGCCTGGGCGACGAAGTATTCTGACGGCGAATACGTGACGATGCGATCCAGATCTTCACAAACATGACTTGAGTACATCCATACGGTGCAGCGCGCGCTGACGGACGCACCGAAGTAGGTCCCATTCGGACCAGCAATGTTGCTGAACACGACCTTGTGGCTTCCTTTAGGCAAGTATCCCGCATAGTACAAAAGGTTTGGATCTGAGAATGCAACTTTAGGCCGCAGTCGTTGTACGAAGAACCTGTTAGACACACCTGTGAGTTCACACAATCCCTTCGTCTGATAGGGAAGCCCGCATCCCGTCGCGGACTGGAAGATGGCGGGGGTGTGATCATCGAGGGTAACGCTATACAGCCCGTGATTCGCGTTGGTGTCGCCGTAGAAGAAGACAGCAGAACCTATGGGCATCAAACACTGCGACGCCTCAAAACAGCCCACGCTATGCTCACCTTCAAACGAGAACGTTGCGGTCGCGCCCTCCCCGTTGGTGTACGTGCTCCCTCCTCCAGAAAACAGCGGACTGCACGCGTGAGTAGACGTCATCTAGGAAGGATTTGCTGTACGCACGACTTGTTGTGCCCCCACTCTCCGGTGTACGTTACGGCTGCATTGTCTTCCTCAATCGTTGCATTTTTGAACTCTGAACCAGATGCAGCGATGTCGAGCGTAATGCCAACGTGGTCGAAGAGCATCGACGCGTTCCCGTTCGTCACCGTCAGCGTGTGGATCGAGCCGGGCGTCAAGTTCGACTTCGCCCAGAGACGAGTAGAATTGGTGAGCTCGGTCGCCCATGCAGACTGAGAGGTCTTCTCCCCGTCGAGGAGAACGTCGAAAGTGCCGTAGTCCGGGCCTGATGAGCCGAAGATAGAGACGTCGGTGCCTACACGATGTTCAGGCTACTTTCTTCGTTGCAGCGTGCGGAGCCAAGTACGTACCCGTGAAGTTCAGGCTCCAGGACTGTCCAGAGACGCTCGTAAGGTGATACGTCCCTTTAGAGTAGCCAGCAGCGAGTGCAGCCTGTGACTGGTCCTTTTTGCTCGGGTCGGGTGTCGTGAACGCTGTGCGGTCCGAATATTGGATAACAGAGTCGAAGTCGTTGACAAGAACGTCCAACGTAGACATGGTACGGGAACAAGGAGCGTATGACACGTGCAAGCGTGGGGCAGGGGTAAATAGGGTTCAGGAGTAGCGCTCGTCTGCGGCGGCGAGCAAGTACTTGGCACTGGCCCACGGGCAAGAAAGAGGTGAATGAATCCAGCACCTGCGTCAGACAACATCGCATATAAAGGATTGGAGCTGGGGAATCATGGAAATTCCTCAGTCACGATCATGAGCAAGAGGCTGCACGCTGCACAGCCGTGACTACGCCGCGGCGCGTCCGCAAATCCTCAGTCCCAAGACCGTCCGCGGCAGGTCCTTCTAAAACCTTGGTATTTGCAAGCAAGAGCAGCTGCATTGGATTGAGCAATGAGCCGCAGAGTCCAAGACGAAGATAAAGAGCAAATAAAGAGAGTGTCGGTAACGAGCGGCAGGCGGTATGGTGTGGTGTGGTGGCAGCAGGCAGGCAAAATGTATCGAACAATTGCATGGGGCATGAGATGAAAATTGCGCGAGGAGAAAGATGTGCTACAGCCCTCTCTAACTATCCTTTGGATGGAGCAGACGACGGACATTACGACGGAGGCGGCGACGAATACGAAACGCGGGCATGAGGCAAGACATAGAAATCCACTAGAAAATATACGCGGCCGGAACGACTCCTTCCTGTCCGGTGTTGGCGTCCCGCACGTACCACCATCTACGATATGAGTCAGCACCAAAGCTCTTCAAGAGTCGGATGCACTTACGCAGGATCCCGGTCATCCAAAACGACCAGCTGCGTGCCAGCCGACACGGGCAGCTCTCCTGCACCAGTGCCCTCGAAGCTGTATCGAGCGTGCGCTGGGCGGTTGGAATCGTCTGTGAAATCGCCGGCTACTGCGGGAGTTTCTGCTCGACGATATCCATCATCGTCCTGATAGTCATCTTCCTCGCTCCCATGGTGGTGTGCCGCCATGGCACCAACACCAGCGGCAGCCGCCGCCTTCTCGCCTCCTGAGAATGGATCATCATCAACGCCGAGGATCGTCTTGCGAGTCGCCTCGTTAATGTGCGCGAGAAGCGAGGAAGGACGGTGGACGCTGCTGCTATCGTCATCGTCGACTGGGTAGCCGAGGTTGCTGTTGTCGTCGCGACGAGCGAACAATGTCCACAGGATGCCAATGAGGGCAAGAAGGAAGACGATGCCTGCAGCAATTGCGATGGAGATGAGGATGACGATACCAGTCGCAAGGAATTCTGAGTAAAGCGTCAGAAACGAGATCACGCCACAATTCTTAAACATACTGCGTTGGTTGAAGTTGAAGGTGCTGAACGAATGGAACAGCGACGAGACGAAGCCAGGACCACCATCCGCAGATGTCGTGGATAGGTAAGGGTAGTAGTTGGCACCGTCGAAGAGGACAGATGATGCATTGCCAAACGAGGACGAGGTCATCGCGCCGGCAATCCAAAGCATGCGATCCTGCTGAATGACATCGTTCTCCGGATGCGTGTCAGAGAGCGGTACCATGGAAAGCTGTGCGACCGTCGAGTCCGCGGAGAAAGACGTGCCTTAGGACGACAATCAGCGCGAAGCACGACCCGGGAAGCAATGTGCACGTACTGATAGGTTTCCACGACGAGCCATCGTAGTGGAGCAGGAAGGCAGACGAGCCATCTGTGGCTTTGCCAGCAGCGAAGATGCTGCTCACATTGGCATTGTTGACCTCAAGTGCAGTGACGGGTCCAGGGATACCCTGTCCACCACCAACAGCGGTCCACGTCGTGTTCGGTACACTGTACGAAGCGACGTTCGATGCTGTGCCATCAGACAGCACAATAGAGCCGCCGACGAGCATAGTATCGCGCTTGTCCTACGAACAACGGTCAGAACTTCTTCATGCAGATATCGTGAGGCTGGTTCACGCACCCCTGCATAGACGATGGACGAAACTTCGCCCTTTATGCCGTTTCCGAGCGTATGCCACTGCTTCTCCTGCGTGTTCCACTCGCAGATGCCTTGGCATGGGAGAGAGCCAGCCGTCTTGAACGAGCCCGCCACGATGATGATCTCCTTCTGCGTCGGCGGGTTGCTGAGCGAGCGCACAACAACTTGCGATCCATCATTTGCTGACCATGGCTCGTCAGCATACATGATAAGTCAAAGCAAATCAGGTATACGACTCACGCTGCAGTGCCGCGATAGAAGTTTGCCACGCCTGGGCCTGGAGATCATAGATCGCAAACCCATTCGCCTGGGCACCCTCAAGCGTGAACTCGCCTCCAACAAAGAGCAAATCACCGACGACAAGGAGCGAGAGCACTGTGCCGTCGATGGCGGGGCCTTGCAGCGGCGTCAGTGTGCCCTTGTTCGCGTCGTAGATCGCAACACCGCCCGTCGTGCCACCACCAGGTGCGGGGAACGAGAAGTTGCCACCGAAGATGGCCATTTCTCCGCCCGTCGAGACGTTCGTCCAGAACGCGCCCGCAAGGACCGCCGGGGCTGGCGCGGGCGGGTTGCCCGGGAGGGCCGCGGGTGTAGCAGGGTTATCCTGGCGCGAGAAGATGCTGGGCAGGATCGCGGGGAACCACGAGCGTTTACGCGACGCCGCAGGAGCCTGTGTCGGTGCAACATCCTCAAGGGATACACCGAGCGGCTGGAGCATCGGCTGGCCGTCCTTGCCGTTCGCGAGCATGACGAAACCGTCTGCGCCAAACTGGGCCGACCGTACGACGTTACCGGCAACGTAGCTCGCGTCTGTGTTGACGAGCGTCATGCTGCCGACGAGGAAGCCGCCAGAGGGTACCCAGGTGCTCTTGCTCGTATCCCACACCGCGAAGCCGCCGACTGGAGTACCGGTCGCAGACAGACGCGAGAACGAGCCAGTGACGAAGAGTTTCTTCGCATCGCCATCGCCGGAAATTGCAAGGGACGTAACAGCGCCGTTCACGCCAGAATCGAGCGCGACCCATGTGTTGCTTGCGACATTGTACGCCACGACGTTGTTGAACTTGCCGTTGCCGCTAGTCGCAGATGTGTCAGAGAACGCGCCGCCTATGAAGAGGGTGTCGCCATCCAGGAGGAGAGAGGACACGCCGCCGTTGAGGCCGTTGTTCGCGAGTGCGACGAGGTTCGTGCCGTCGAATGCGACGATGTTGGCTGGGCCAGTCGGAAGGGTAAAGTTGCCGGCAAGGAAGAGTTTGCCCGACGAGTGCTGTACGGATGCGCGGATTGCAGAGCTGCCCGTGCTGGCACCGAGTGCAGTGGTCAGGTTGAAGCCCGCACCGTCAAGCGAAGTAATCGTGTTGTTCGGCAGGAGACCCTTGTCGTCCGGTGTCGCATTCGAGGAGGATAGCGGCCACTCGAAGAACCCAAAGCTCTGCTGCGACTTGCCGGGTATCGACACGGTTCCGTTCGCGCCTGTGCCGCCCGTGATGTCGCTCTTGAGCACAAACTGCACGCGGTCCGCGACGAGGTGGAACTGGCCGCCTTGGCCGGAGCCGGTGGGCTGGTCCGCAAGCGTCATCGTCACCTTGATGGTGAAGTCGGGCTCGGCGGGTACGAGAGGGCCGCTGTAGATCTGCTGGCGCGCATTATCGTTCACCTGCTGCGATACGGTCGTCTCGTGGTCGGGCAGACCGCCGCCGGGTGATACGACAAGCTTGACTGACGTGCGCGAGCCGCAGTCCTGCATGTTGTTGCAGCCGGGGACGAGTAAGAAGACGTCGTAGTTGCCCGAGGCGGAAACGTAGGCGTCGAACTCGACGCTGGGTGCGTCCGCGCTTGGTGTACCCACGCGAACATTCTGCGTGCGCACCTCCTCCGTTGTCCCGGGGATATCTGTCGGGACGTCCTGCGTCGCCCAGGATCCCGTGACTTTGACGCTCGACGCGCCGGGTGCGAAGCAAGACGCCGTGTTCTCGTCCGGAACAGCGGAAGCAAACGCGCCTTCGGATGCGCGTGAGTGAGAAGGAGCGAGGAAGCGGGACGATCAGGCGCACCATCAGAGAGGAGCTGCAGGAGATGCAGTCCTGGGCCTTTGCCGCTGAAGGCGCGCAGCGTGATGATGATACCCGTGTTCTCGAGCGGGCCGTCTGCGAAGAGGTAGTCCTGGTACGGCACGCCCTCGTCACTGCTGAGCGGGCACTCCTTGCTGCACGTGTGCGTCTCGCCCGTCGCCGGATCGACGTAGGTGAGGGTCAGCGGCGTGTTGTCAGGGCGCGAGGCCGCGCTGTGGGTCCAACGTTAATAGAGTTATTTGGAAAGGAAGCCAGTCGCGACGCACCAAAACGTCTTGGTGCCGCGTCCATCCACATGAGTGTTGCCTAGACGCAGGCCGGCAGTGCTGAGAGGCTTGAAGGTGTCGATGTTGATCTGGGCTCCTGCGCCGTCCCGCGCAAGCCAAGTGTTACCGGGGCCGTCGTCGCCTTTCGGACAGAGGATGTTGTGGATGTTGCTGAAGTCCTTGTCGTCTGTCGATGGGCCCGTACTGCCGAATGAGGCATTGGTGAGCGGTACAGGGACGAGCGAGGTCGAGAACGTCGTCGCGCCGGACGAGGTGGGTACAGCTGGGTTGCCTGTGCCGTTCACGGAGATCTGGGTGCCGTTGCCCTGGAAAGACGCGACGAACGAGCCGGTAAAGAAGAGGCTGGACGAGTCCGAGTTGGAGGCGATGGACAAGACGTTACCCGCGAGGCCGCCGAACGGGGCTGGAGACCACGAGCTGGACTTGGGCGACCATATCGCGACGCCGGCCGCGGGTTCCTTGAACGAGCCGCCAACCCAAAGCTGGTTGGCTTTCGAGTCGCAAAAGAGCGCGTCGACGGGACCGTCGAGACCGGAGGAGAGTGCGGAGAACGCGCCAGACGAAGTCGAGTAGGATGCGATGTTCTTGGCCGCGGTGCCCTGTATGCTGTCGAACGAGCCGGCGATGTAGAAGGTGTCGTCGAGCGCGCAACCGGCGAGGATGGAGCCCCCGGTGTTGGTGGATGCTATCCTTGTCAGAGATCCGTCCTGTGCGCGCGAGAAGAGCGTGGAGGACGCCGGGTCGAAGGGTGAGCTGGCCGGCGAGTTTGCGTCGCCAGAGAGCAGGTCGAGGCCGGCGAAGGCGCCGGTGAGAGCGACCTTTCCCATGCGGTCAAAGTCGACATTGGGAAGGGCGGCGATGGCGGAATTAGAGAATAAGAGGGCCGCTGCAGCCAGCGGTTGTCGTTGTCGTATGCGCATCAGAGATACTGCTACAAGTTCAGCACCATGAACCGCGCAGTCGGAGTTGCAAAATTCCACCCAACTTCCAACCAAACTATTGCCACGCGGTTCTCGTTCTCACACCGCGTGTCGGCTCCAATCCTCGTTCTGCTGTCTTTCATTGCCCGAGCTGTAAGTAGCTGCAGTCGACTTGCAGTCTTCAGATTCCGGGTCACGGTTTTTGATCCGCCTTGGCAACCGGCATCCACGATCCGTGACAACAGCCTCAGACTGGTACTTCGAGCTTAGAGCACACCTGCGACATCCTCTAGGCAGCTATAGACGCGTCACGACACGTGCATCTAGCTCGGTCGACTCGTACAGGGCCGATCCCACAGTGCTCCCTAATGCGTCCCTGACCGGAATCAGTGCAGGTTCAAGTGTTTGGCGGTGCCATCTCTCGAAGTAGGCTCACCACCCGTAATGTCTGGTGCCTTCGTACACACGGTACACATCTGAGCAGGCCTGTCAAGGAACATTGTTCAAGCTAGCCATTATGCGAACAGGTATCAAGTATCACAACATCTATCGTATCCACAGGTCAAAGTGTCCCTACCAATCTACCCTCTAGAAAACAAACCGATCCGCCCAGTGTCTGAGGACTGCCTTGCCCTCGAGATGCACAGGAAAGTTGACAGGATCGCGGCACACAATGATCGCATGCGAATTCATGTAATTCGAGATGAACACGATGTGTTTCCGGAGGTGCTTGATCTGGTTGAGGTTCTTGACCATCTGGTGCTGCTGGGCCGAAAGGATAGGCTGCGCCGCGCCAGTGTACACCTCGGCCGGCTCCTCGACCTCCTGATTCTTCTCCTGCGCTCCTGGACTTCCCGCACGCGACGCGTACACTTCCGCCGGACCCTGCTCACGCGGGCCGGTCTCGTCCTCGACCATGTCGACGACCGTGCGCCCCATCTCCTGGTCAAACTCGCGCAGCAGGCGCCCGAGGCGTGTCTCGGTCGGTACCTCGCTCTCGAGCAGCTTTATGCGGCGTCGGCTCCCGCGCGTTGCGAGCGAGAACCGCACGAGGACCATGCTCACGAATAGTGGGATGAGCAGCGGGAGTGCGAGGTAGACAAAGAAGTTCCACGGCCAGCCGCGGTTGAGGACAGGTGGTAGCGGGAAGGACGTGATGCGTTTATACAGCGGTGCTGGTGGAGGTGGAGCTGGCGGCGTGGATGCGGGAGTCCAGGAGGATATTACTGGGTGGTATTTCGGGTCATATTTGCTGTAGACCAATCAGAAAATCAGCAGCAAAAGAAAGAGTAGACGTACACTGTCAATCCGTTGTCCGGGTAGCCCGCGAACGGATCGTGCGTCGTTATGTACGCCGTGACGAACGGTACGGACCGATCCTTCAAACTACCGCAACATCAGTTTTTGACAACCAGCAGCAGCTGGCGTACGCACGCATTCGCGTAGATGCGCAGGTTTGGGAACGATGACATGGCCTTGTAGAAGATCTTCTCTGCAAACCGCGAAGCGGGTGTCAATCCTGCGTGGCCGACGGAATCATGCAGAACGTACCCCTATCTGACATGGCGAGCAACAGCGATTGGCCATCCGGACTCCATTTGTCCTTCGCGAAGAACTGCTCTCCAGTGCGCGACAAGAGGCGGGTGCCGACGAACTCCATTGTACGCGTCCACAATGTGCCATAGTCGAGAATCCCGATGTGAGGCGAGGCAAAGGTAGTGAAGTTCACCGGCTCGATGTCACGAAAGAAGTCCTGCGCGTAGAGGATACCGACAGTGTAGCGTGCCACGAGACCGCCCAGGCTGTAGCCGCACGCAGAGAAGCGCGTAACGCGCGCGGTGCCGTCCGCCTCGAGCTCTGCTTTACGAGCCATGATCTGGACAACGATGAGCACTACGGCGCGGGCGAGATTTGCACGCCGCACCTCCTTGACAACGCGCTCAGCGCACCAGTCGACACCATCATACGTGTGCAGCTGCAACAGCACGTCAGCGCGCGGTAGTAATAATACGACGGTCGCCGGACCTCGCGGTTCGTCTCGGGCAGCAGCACGTCGAGGTCGATGGCGGGCTCGGGGTGCTTCGCAGCGGCGTACTCAGCGTGCACTTCTTTGATAATCTGCGCGATGGTCGTGACGTGGGAGGGTTGTCCCCACATCCCTGCAAGATACGCTGTTAGGCGGGCCGCGGGTCAAGACACCTAAGAGCTCACCGTGGGTGACGACGAGGAGGTGCACGTTCCGCATCTTGCAGCAAGTGAGAAGACAAGGGGAGGTTGAAGATCAACGCTTAAGTTATAGACGAGTACGAAACGCCGACGTGCGGTGCAAGTCAAGGACTGGCAGAGGGACGCGCATCATGGCCGGCTGAGCGCGTAATCGCTACCGCGAGCCCGGCATCCGGTCAGCGATCACTTGTGGTCTTCATGATCGCCCTGGATTACTAATGGCAATCTCAAAGCTCTACGACTCTCATGATTTTGTCCTTCCGTTCAAATGCTGCAGCAATAAGCTCTGCCATTGACATCGTAGTGTTCTCCGCCTTCGCCTGCGCTTTACTCCGAGGTCCTTTCGAGTCGATGCACGGTGTTGGTACAGTACTGGTCCGTAGCAAGAGTATAATAAGTCTGCAGTCGCAGCTACGTGGATCACCGTAATTCATCAGTACTTCAGACCAGTGGGACATGTAGAAGAGTGCGACAGCAGAAGAACTCTGGCAGTCCGGTTCTATGACACCCACTGAACTTTCGAGCAGTCCAAGTGTACCCTGGACGGCCATATGCCCAATCGGTTCCCAAGCCGCGTCGTCGGACTCTGCATCATGGACAACAACGAGCTCCTCGTCAGCCTCAGTTCGAGGCATTGGGTCTCCAGTTGTGGATAGACTGGAAGCTATTTGCACGAGTACAGCGAGAGAAATCGTAATCTGCGCCGAATCCAATTGGCAACCACGTATGAAGAGCATTTGGCCGCAACAACGTGAGATGAAGGCTTTAGTAGCTCAGAGCACCGAGGTTGACGGTAGTGAGTGCACCTCCGGTATATGTTGAATTGTCAGTCGCAGTAAGATGTAGCTCGGTTACACTTCTACTGGATACCGTCGCCGAGAAATGATCCACAGCAGTCGATGACAAGATGTGCAAGTTCGAGGCCTGACGTATGGTGTGCGAGCCAGGCGTTGTTGTTACGTTACGGTCCACACGTTATGCGCAGACGCTGCCACACCCGACTGTTGTCCACTGCCGTTCGTCGCCAATGAGCGCACACAGATGTGGTACGAATGAGCATTCTTTTGGTCCAAAAGAGAGAGTAACTCGTTCAGAATGTCGGTCGGTAAAGTGGCTGCATTGTGAGCTTCGTTTCTGACGCTCGAGAAATCGCGACACTGTGAGGTGGATTGCAGCCTATCTGTCCTCGCTGGCGCTCCTGCTAGCGTCTGCTCTGCTGTGAGCCCACACTGAGTCCATGTAATTGGTGAGGGGCTGAAGTGCGGTTCCACAAGACTTCACGAGAACAAGTAACAAGTCGAGAGCCAGAGCGCGCAAAAAGCCGCATCTCACGACCGTCAGACTGGAAGCTTGCGTACAGGCTTTAGAAAATGTGTGTGTGTGTGGGTCATTACGATGCGACGTTACAGGGCGAACTAATACGAGTACAGCAAAATGCAATGCAGCGTGAGGAGGAGGTATAAATGATATCTTATCGGTCAGTATGCGGAGAACTTCAGCACAGGAAAAACAAAAACAAAACGAGGCGATATCCAAAAGAAAAGGAAAAGAGCTCTATCCAATCATGCATCATGCTCCAGGAGTGGGCGTCTGACTCGCCGGCGTGCTCCCATTCGAGTGCGCGCTAGGGGAGAACTGGCTCTGCGCAAGCACCTTGAGCCAGCTATCGCCGACTTCGTTGCGCAGCGCCTCGATCTTCGCGCGGAACGCATCTGCGTCGTTTGCAGGAGGGGACCCCGCCTCTGGAGCAGCGGGCTCGTACACGCTGGCGGACACACGCGCGCGTCGCGCAGCGGACTTGGACATGCTCGCCGAGATCGTCGCGACGCCCCCACCAGGACTGTTTCGCACGCCCGCAGGGAGCGCAGGCGGAGGGCTGGTAGATGCAGACGTGGAGAACGCGTCGGTACCATAACGCGAGTGCCGCCCGCCGCGGGCGTTGCGCCCGATCGTCATCGAGCCTGAACGCACAGGCATGTCTGGCACGGTGTCTTCTTCCGGCACACTCTCTACAGGTGCGGCGGTCCCGTTCGCAAGCGCAGCCTGCGGCCCGCCAGCGTCTGAGCGCGCGCGAGAGTGCTTGGCTTTCCGCTGCGAGTGCGCGTCCGTTGTATCTGTACCCGAAGCGTCCTCGCCCGTGCCGTTACCGTCCAAGTCGACAATGCGCATATGCTTCCGCCGCTTCGGCTTGGGATGTTGCGGCAATGTAGACGGCCCAGCGCCTGGCGCAGGTGACGACGGCTTGGCGGCTGGGGAGCCAGGCGGACTCGTCGGCTGCAAGGCGGGTGACGACGATCCACCCACAGCGACCACGGGTGGCGAGACAGCGACGCTCATACGCTTCGGCTCCTCCGGCGGCTTGACGGTAAGCTGTCGAAGCTCGAAGAAGCCCGGTGGACTACCGTCGAGGAGGATGCTCTTTCCCTCGCGTGCAAAGTACTCAAAGCACCGTATGCGCGCGTCCTGCTCCTTGACGTAAAACGGGTTGCCCTCGACGTACACCTCCGCGATATTCGGCAAGACGGA
>KV426795.1:0-11813 GCA_001632375.1 Exidia glandulosa HHB12029 | reverse complement strand
TTTTCAAAATCTGGGGCTCTACACACATGAACACTCGCATATGCGCACTTTGCGGCGCTATTTATGTATTATAGGCACCCCCTACAGAGACGACCGTGTCCCTGGGAAACGCGCGTGGCCGAGCCCAATTGCTGGCTCAAAAGTCAAAAAGTTTCCCAAGACACGACGATTTTGTCATTTTTTCGGCCATAGTCTCCCCGTCCCGAAGGTGGCTCTCTATTTCAGCAGGGCTTCGACCAACGTGGACCAGGCAAAAGAGCCCAGTCCACGGGATGGGACAGGCGAGGTGTACAGGAATCGGGCGCACACGCCGCGGAAAGTCAGCAAGTCGCCTCTGGGCGTACATTGGAAACGTCGTCAATGCTCAGAGGGCGAATCTGGCCAAGTCTCACCTGTCGCAGAACGAGTTAGCCACAGATCTTCACTCGGTCTCGTACTCGCAGAATCGCGTTTGGCCTACATGGTGAGCATTACGGAACAGTGAAAATCGAATTTCGCGTACCTCAGGTGGTCCATTATCGGCAACATTGTTTTCCCTCCGCGGTGTCCCACAAGACCTGTAAAACGTCAGCGATTCGTAAAAGCGCAATACAGTGACAGAGCGAACCGATATGAGTGGTGTCTAGGAAGTCGAATACGACGGGAGGAGCGAACTAGAGACGCGGAGGACTCGACTCACTGCCAGTGATGCGCCATCGCAATGCGCCCGACGTGCTGTCTCGAAACCGCTGCTTGTCCGGTAATCCTTGCGGACGTCTCCCAAAGCCCCGTCGTAGAAGACAGCGACGGGCAGGACCGCCTTATGCGGTGGCATAGGCCGCGTTCGAGTCGGAGACGACATATGGGTAATCGTCAGGGCAGGGAAGCAACTATATTGAATATGTAGTAAGCTTACCGATCGCGCCCTGTTCTTCGTGAGAGAACGTATCTAACTGACCGCCTGGCAGCAGCTGTCGCGCGGTGCGAACACCACCGGCAGACCAAGTCAGTCCTCGTTGGATGAACGATGGATGGTAAAAGTACTCGTACCTCCAAAGCAAAGAAAAGTCATATATTCAGTACCGGGTGGGTATTCGAGTCCTCGCGGTTACGATGATCTAAGCGGAGGATCGCGTTGGCTTCTGGTTCTTCGATTGGATGTGCAGGAAGAGACTCCGTTTCCATTGGACGAGTGCGAGCTGGATAGACGGGATTAGATTTGGGATGCGTGTGTTGGGCGAGGCAGCACGCGACATACTGTGTAGACGGTGTAGACGTTCTTGCGGCCCTCGTCCTTTTCGCGCTTGACCTAGTGGCGGTTGAGGTAGTTGAATAGATGGCCCCCGTTGTGTACCTGTCCCACTCCAGGGCGTAGTAGCGGAGCAGGGCTTCGCCCAAGAGCGGGTCCGATGGCTGCGGACGGAAGAGTGAGAGAGCGCGACGCGTGTAGGGATGGCTGCTTACCTCTTTCAGCGTCTTTAGATGGGCGACGAAGTATCGGATGAGGTTGTTGTAGAGATCTGAGCCTGACCGATGTCGAACTGTGAGACACACTTCAGACGTCTGAGTCTGAGAAGTAACTATAGCATGAACATGAGCTTACCGATCGGCGCCCACTGCTGGGAACGACGTGGAAAGGGTGCATTCCGACTCGGATATCGGTGTAGTACGAGCTCTTGGCAGCAGCCAGCGCAGCGGTAGTTGAGCGCGTCACGAGACGCGCACTGTGTAAACCACGAGAGAGATGAGTCAGACCAGATCGAATAAGCAACGAAGACTCTTAGAATTGCTCACCTGCCGTTGTTAATCCTTGTGGATGTCGTTTACCATCCTCGCTTTTGGGAGACGATAGTCTTTGGCGGCCGCAGAACTCGTGACGCGAGCACCGACGCCCATGACTAACATTCGTGTTTGACTGGTTACGGCGCGGTATGGAGAGCATGCGAGAACGGTGCGAGATGTGCTTCTCTTTGTTGTAATCCTCGCCGTCATCGTCCGCAATACCGCATTGTGTGCGACGGCCGAGGAACTCGCTTGGGCCTCCGATCAGCTCCTGGAAAACGTGAACGCTCAGGTTCTTGGAGTAGCACGTTCCACAGTGGGTCGTGGAAGCGCGCAATGAGTGAACTGCACGTGAGATTAGTCAACTGTATGAGCGATGAGCACTCGCCTGGTAACAAAACCGGCGCCGGCCAATGTGGCATATGACACACTTGTTATTTGGTAAGGCTTGCGGACGTCATCCCGCAACGGTCTTCGGCGACGGTCTGGTGCGGAGGAGGCATTGAACCACTGGACATCTGGGAGATCGAGGCAGCACAGCAGTGAATGTAGCGGGAATGCGGATGACATCGAAGGTGGTGTGTAACGGAGAGGAGGCTGTTCAAGTCCTCGCAGCCCTGCACCTTCTGGACGAGGCCGCAGCATGTCCATGTCGACTGGGACTCTGTGAACATTGTGGTTAGTCGCTGAAGTCCGAAAAGGGACAACCAAACACTCACTGAGCAGTCGCTGGAGCATGACACCTTTGCTTCGTAATGTGGAATAAAGTGTGCCGACAGCTTTGCAGTGGTCCAGGATATCATCGGGGTTGACCTCAGTGCCGTCTGCATGCGAGACTGGTCAAAATTTGGCAAATGAGCGATGGAAAGCACATACTGAGTCCTGGTTGGTGTGGCGGCCTCGGAACTGTCAGAGACAGGAATAGAGTAAGGACCAGGCTCAGGATGAGATTATAGAAGTGAGAAGGAAGAGAATAGAAGTGCGAATGAAAATGATGAGGAAGCGGGATAGCGAGAGCTCGCCGCACTGGCAGCAACGGCCGGCACCATTCAGCGCGATGAAGGACCACATAGTCACGTATCAGTGTCGGCGGTGGGGCATGGACAGCCCCAAACCAGCTAAACCCGGCTCAGGTGAAGAGAGTATGCAGGATATGAGCGAGAGGATGAAAACACAATTTCGGAGGTAAAATGGGACTTGGGAAGAAAACGCGAAACATGGGATAGGAAGAAGTATAACACGAGATAGAAGAGGGATGAACAAGTCGCAGCGGACTGGCCAGTCCGCGATGAAGCGGCGACAGTCGGCAGGCAGTGCACCGATGTGCGATAGAGACGAACAGCAAGGGGGTAGTGGGGAGAGCAAGAGCGTTCAGAGGAGGGAGGTGATGATACGAGGGCAGAGGATAGAGAGAGACAAAAGAGGTAGGAGAAAGCACAGAAAAGGAGACGAGCAGGACATACCATGAGTAGACGGTGTACAGAGCCGAGAGCACCATCAGCAGCCACTATGTGAATAGCGTCAGAGGGGACCAGTTGCAAAATCACACGGGATGGCGTACCTTTAAGGCTCTTGGGGGATGAGGCAAAGGGCGGGAGAAAAGAGGCTGACTTCGAATTTCCCTCCGGCACCGGTTGGAGCGCGTCTTTTCGGGCTTGAGTCAGCGTCTCGGCGAGTCGACGGCGACCGGTCGTCAGACCGCAGCATGTCGCCGATGTGCACAGCATAGCATATAGAGCATTCTGGGCGTCTTTTACAGAGCCTGACCTCGTGAGAAACGGTGAGAAGTAAAAGTGGCAATCATTATTTCAAGTTCAGCCTCGCATTCGAAACTCAGTGGCAGCATATGCTGGTTAGTTTGTTCCCACTCTTCTGAACCCAGAAACAAGCACAGATAGTACTCGTTAAAGCTAGCCGAGTATCTGATGTATATGTCTTTACTCACTGAATGAAAGAAATAGGGTGAGCCCCCTGGAAATAAGGTATGTGAAAACTAGACGTCAAAGCTACATATACATGGTACTTAGACTTGACTTTTTCTTGTGGAAGCGCGGGAGAGAGTCCAGTACATAGACATATGTACATGTGATGTAAACTGATCCCTCGGAAACCACAAGGACAGCGAAGACTGCACGCTCGGAAGTCCGGAAACGCGTCGTCCGGTGCGTGCCGGAATGCGTTGTCCATGCATTTGCGAGCCAGCCACGTATTCCACGCCCCACCTCACATGTCATATTACACTAGGTCTTCATTGATTTGACGAATCACGCTGAGAAACGCGCAGCGAGCTTCGTAAGATGTCCGTGGAGGACCGGGGGGACAACGTGGCGAAATCGCACTTTCCGTCCAATCGCTTCATTTTACCACTCGCTCCGGCCACACGGCCATCATTCACCGGTGTGTTAGGCTGTGTAAGAGGCGCGTGGAAGCCCTGGAACCAGCGCTGCGCGGCGGTTAGCTCGCCTAAGTCTCCTACCAGTATATCCCTTATACCTCACCACCTACTACCCTACACCTGTATTCCTGTGGCTGTGCTATTAATAGACCTCAATGTATGTATTACCCAACTTGAAAGAAGGGAGGAGGTGTAGGGGCGGTCGAGATACTCGAGGTGCGAGCGCGGAGGTGAGCGGCCGGGGGTCAAGATTGACCGCTCGCCCGGTCTCGCCGCATCTACCGTCCGAATTCCGGCTACGTGTCATCCACTATAAGCGCGCTCTGTCAGCGAGATTTGGCTGGATGTCGGCCGGGCGAGCTGGGCGTGCGGGATGGGTATAAGAAGCCGCTCCGTGCTATCGATCTCCTCCATCAGCTCTTCGACCCCCTCTTCCCTCGACTCACCTTCGGACTCGTCACATATGGCTGCCTCTTTCGCGCCGAAGATACCGCTCACCTCGCTCTGCATTCCGTACACGATACAAAGGCGGTACTCTACGATATTAAGACGCGTACGCGGCGGACGTGCGACTCGACGCCATCGACTCGGAGTCCGCAGTCGCCCAAGCATCTATCGATCGGTACTCCATCTTCAACCACTCGCTATTGTCGATGTCGGTAGCTGACATTTGCTGTCATGGTCATTGGTCATCGTTCCTTTGCGTCGTAGAGACAGGTTGGATCGGACTCGTTCTCTCACTCGGCAGCGTCTGAGTATGGATTTTCAATGTGAACGCGCCTCTCTCTTCACTGACAATCGGTATGTCCTATATCTAATCATTTACCCCATCGCTGACTGTGCGGCGACCTGCGTTCCTTCAGGGTCTCGTGTACGGCGCGGTACACCTCTTTGTCAACAGCTCGCGATGTCCAACATATGCTGGTTAAGACGCTGCGCACGGGCGGAGGTGCTTCTGCCGTTGCTCATGACGCGTGCGGCAACAATCTGTAGGTCCTTTCTTCTTGACTTTGCTTCCAATCGTTCACCCTGCTTCCTATCGCGCATAGGCACCTCAGCAGAAATGTCAACAGGGTCTATTACTTCACGCGCACGTGCTATGTACACGTCTGCCTCGGATTTGGATCGTCCGATCTACAGACACGTGAGCCTAGTGCAAGGATGAAAGCCAACTAGTACGTACCATATCATGTTCTCGGCTCGTTCTACGCGCGCGCCTCGCATGCTCTCATAGCCCACCGAGCTTCTCGAACGAGTGGAGGTGCCGCTGCTGTCGGCAGCGTCCTCGAGCGCTGTGGGTACGGTCGTGTCGCAGGGGGCGTGTGATTCGTACCGCCGTCGACTCGCGAATCCGACATGTGGAAAGAACCCACAAACTCGAACTGGGCGGGTCGTCCGCGTCTTCGCCCGAGACGCGCTTGTCGCTCGCTCGTCGCATTCCCATCGCCCAGACCGAAACCGAACCGGACTGCAACTGTCTGCTATTGCTGAGCCTTCGCTCCGCCGTGTGTGGGAGTAGGCAATTGACGAGCCCGCGCAGGTCCCGTCCCATCGCACAGACCGAAACAGAAGCCGAACCGCGACGTCGACGCGCAACGTTGATCCCTCGAAGCGGGGAGTCTGCAATTGAAGAGTAATGAGCGGTCACTGAGTCGTCCCTCCGCCCAGACCGAAACCGACACCGAACACGCGTTGAGCAAAGAGCTGGTTGGCGCGAGGAACGTGAATCGCGCAGTCCTGGAAGCCCTACGCAAACAAGTCAGTGCGTAACATAAGCTGGTCAACTGGCACCGCCGACGTCTGAGGTGTACAAGTCCTCTTGCCGAATCCAGCGCCCAACATCAAGTCATTGCAACTACGTGCCTGGGTACGTTTGTCCCATGCACACTCCTTCTGGCGTCGTCGCTAAAGGCTCAATGAAGCGTATAATTGCTCATCGGCGACGCGTCTGCGCGCCTGCTCTCAAGCTGCCGATTGGCCTCGACACAGAAACCAAACGTACGAAAACGGACCGAAGACCAACGCACGTGCTTTCGAAGACTCCAGGTCGAGGTAGCGCGGACGAGAATGCGAGCTGTATGACGAGCCATGGACGAGTAGACGAGTTGTTGGCGTGTACCGCGGATCGAGGTCGGACGAGAGTGCAAGTCACCGACCTAACAACAGAAAAATCAGCAAGTATCCCGTGTGTTCGGAAAGATAACATGCAGTACGTACACTTCGTACTCGAACTCCACCTCCGCGGGATGTACGCGGGGTACGCGTCCAGCGCTGGACTGCAAGGCAGAGGAGACTTGGCTGATGACGAGCATCAGCTGTCCCGAACAAGTACGACGCCCATCTAACATGCCAAGTCGTCAGAACATGATCGGGGTTACAAGATGTCGCGTACCGAATAAGCATCCAGTGCGTGATGTACGGGACCGCACGAGGTCCACAGCGACGACGGAAAACGGTACGAGCTCCAACTCTGGTACACAGCAGTCTGGGACATGTGTCAGTCAGAACAAGGCGTCGAAATTACGAGATATGGGATTGAATGCGACGTACAGACCGAGATGTCCGCGGAGCCGAGCATAGCGACCGGACGGCGAGGACGAAAGGTACGACTTTCCAACTTCTCGCAGACGCTCCTGACGTATGGAGGGGTCAGCGCGTAGGTCGACACGTTCGGGGAAGTACGTACTTGGACGCCCGTGCAAAGTGACGGAACTGGAATCTTGCATGGTGCGTCCAGTTTGAACGCTGCACCATAGAAACTTGACAAGGACATGCCTGGCAACATCACGAGTCAGTACGCAAGGTGGTGTCTGCGACGAGGACGCACGGGGAAACTGACATGGAGTTCGATTCTCGCGGGGACGAGAAGTCGACCGCAAGACGCGGCGGGAGCGTCAGACGTGACAGCGAGATGTCTGACTGGGTTACGAGTCAGGACGCGAAGCGGTGGTGACGACGAGGACGGACCCGGAGGACGATTCTTGCGCGGACGAGAAGTCGACCGAAAGACGCGGCGAGAGCTGCTTCGCGTTACGCCGTTGACAGGAGGCTCGTCCGCTTCAAGCTTTCGCAGACGTTGATACTAACATTAACAGTCAGTTTACAGCGTTTCGAAGCGCGGGGAAGACTATACGGGGACGTACTCGATGCTCGGTCCCACCGATGAGCAATTAGACACCGCAACTAGGAAGTGAGCTGCGCGCCCCTGACTTGGCGAGTACACTACTGACATTAATACGAGTCAGCACGCGAGTTTGTACGACGCGGGAAGGGGGTCTCAGAGAGGTACGCACATGTTCGAGTGGGGGCCGCACGGGGTCCACAGCGACGGCGACACACGGTATGAGCTCCAATTCGCGCAATGAGCAGGCTGGGACATGTATCAGTCAGTAAAAGGCGTCGAAAGTACGAGATATAGGGTTAACTGCGACGTACAGACTGGGATGTCCGCGGAGCCGAGCATGACGACAGCAGGGCGAGGACGAAAGGTACGACTTTCCAACTTGTCGTAGATGCTCCTGACGTTGTCCTTGAAGGGATCGACGACGCAGCGCATCGCGTACGCGTGGAACATTGACCTCGGGTGGCCGGGGACTCGTGTCCAAAGCAATTGGAAGATAACTGCGCGCAAAGGAGCACTCAGCGTGGGAAGCAGGGACTTCAATGGAGTTACTTACGGCATAGAACTCCCGAAATGCAGCTGCGTTATCGTCGTAATGTGTTCTAGAGTGTAGGGTGTGCGCAAGACGAATGACTCGCGATCTTGACGAATATCGCACAGACGGCGAATAGAAGCATATAGGGAGAGAGCTGTAGTCGTCCCAAGTCGCTGGTGCTGTGAATGAGGCTGCTCGGCGGGACGTGCGACCGTGGGCGCGTGAATTAGGAGACTGGCGCGGAGCAAGATGATATAACTCGCGATTTGGACGAGTATTGCGAGGACGGCGGATAGACGCATATGAGAAGAGAGGTTGTCGGTGGGGTGGATGAGGCGGCTCGGCGGGACGTGCGACCTTGGGTTTGCGCGGACTGCGGGCTAGACGAACGAGTCGCGATCTCGACGAATGTGACCAGACCGGTGAATCCGAGTATATCTGGACGAAGCTGGAGTCGACTACAAGCGGCTAGTGGGGATAAATAGGCGGGTTTGTACGGCGCGCGAGGTTGAGCGCTGATGAAGTGCACGAAACGAGCGCGGTCAGTACACCGAAAGGTGGAAGGTTAAGAATGGCGTACATGAGCGTGATGGAATGTGAAAGTATGCGGGAACCCAGGGACGATGCTGGACCTGAGCGCGTCTGGTGAACTTGGAGGGCGCCGCGCGGAATTCTTTGTCAACCAAAAGACGACCGACTGTAGTTGTGCGAGGTAGAGAGAGCGCGTCGACCGAGACGAGCTCGCTTCATTCGCGAACGCGTGCGACTTGGGCTCTAGGAGACGAGTCGATTTCGGACGCGGCCGAATGTGTGAGGTCGCGTCGAGACAAAGGCGAGGGGCGCGTTTGGAGGTGATGTCATGGGCGCGTACGAGGGGACGAAGGGACGGCGTGTACAGAAGTACGGGGGGAGAAGAACGAACGAGGGAGGAAAGTGTCGGAGAATGCGCGTCATGCACTCGTTCCCCTATTCACGTCTCCGCGACGCCCAGTCAGCGACTTGGGCCGCCCACCTATTCTTCAAGTTCGAATCTTGTTCGCTTCGCTTGGATCTCGCCCAATAACTCCAGTTCTACACTCACGCGTCCAATGGGCATCTCGAACGGCCTCCACTGGCTCGTCAAGCGCTATCGCGCTACGGTCATCAACGACATCTGGTTCCCTGTCCTGCTCTTCTCTGCCTGGGCAGCAGGTGCGCTCTCGTGCGACGGAACTGGCGATGTCGCTGACGCCCTGCAGCCATCCAGATTATTTCAATCAAGGTCCACGACCTCAGCATCAGCAACCAGATCCTCACCGTTCTGGGTACGGTTCTCGGTCTCGTCGTCTCCTTCCGCACGTCGTCTGCCTACGAAAGGTGCGTTCTTCAGATTGTTTGGGCGATCCTTGAGCTAAATCTGTGATTGTGATGTCCAGGTACCAAGGTCGGGCAGACGTTCTCGGGTCTGCTTTCCATGATACTGAACTTGCTCGTTTGCAGAGGGAAGAAA
This sequence comes from Exidia glandulosa HHB12029, assembly GCA_001632375.1. Lineage (NCBI taxonomy): Eukaryota > Fungi > Basidiomycota > Agaricomycetes > Auriculariales > Exidiaceae > Exidia > Exidia glandulosa. The sequence continues at coordinate 2,512 of KV426795.1, read as the reverse complement.
GCTCTGGACAGCCATCCAACTCGCCAGCCGTAACCTCGCAACCTTGATTTGGGTTCATGCCCCTGGCGAGAAAGCCCTTAAGCCCGGCGAAGACGCCAACTCGGGGCGGAATCGCGTCTTGGAGGCTGTCATCGAGAAGAAGTCCATGATCAACCTCGTAAGCCCAACTGGTCTCACGATGGTTTGTTTAACTGCGACCTAGGTCCAAGCCTTCTCGGTCTCCGTGAAGCATCTGCTCCGTGGCGAGCCTGGCGTGTACTACCAGGATCTGTACCCTCTGGTCTCTTTCCTGCCCCGCTACGCCCACCACAATGGTGTCTCTCGCAGCGACAACCTCCCGGTCTGGGATACGTACGGCATGCACATGGAAGCTGCGACTCCGGAAAGCTCGCGCGCCAACAGCCGCTCTGCGTCGCCCAACCACTCCCGCAAGAACTCCAACTTCGACCCGGAAAAGGCGCTCCCTACTCTCGCCGCTCAGTACGAACTTCGTCCGGCGCGCAGCCCGCCCAAGACCACGATTTACGACGTTCTACCTCTGGCTGTCCTCTTCAAGCCCATCGTGTCCTTGTTTACCTGGATCTTCCTTCGCCGCGCGTACTCGGCAGACAAGGACCTGACTTTCTCTGGCAAGCGTCGCAAGCCGGCGCATGTGGACTCGAACGTGCCCATGGAGCTCAACCTGTTCCTCAATTCGTACTTTGCATCGCTGCTCAAGGCCGGTATCCCACCCGCGATCGCTACGGGCCTGTCGAACGCGTTGAACTCCCTTCAAGACTCTGTTGCGAACCTCGAGCGCGTGCGTAATACGCCGCTTCCGTTCGCGTATCAGGCGCACCTTCGTATGTGCATGTGGTACGTACGCAACTGCTGTGTCGCGTTGGTCGAGATTTAACGCTGCGTTCAGGCTGTACTTGTTCTTCCTGCCGTTCCAGATTCGTGCTGCGTACAACTGGCTGACCATCCCGTGAGTGACGAGTGTTTCCTAAGGTGGTGTGGACTCACAGTTCTCGCAGTGCTACTGCGTTTGCGTCCTTCCTGCTGCTCGGTTTCCTCGAGATCGGTCAGGAGATCGAGGATCCCTTCGGCTACGACCTTAACGATCTCGACCTGGACGCCATCTGCCTCGCCATCTCGCGCGAGCTGCACGAGATCACCGCGCACCCTGCGCCGGACCCGGCGTCGTACATCTTCACGGTGGACAACCAGCCGTTCGCGCCGGCAGACCGGACGACGGCGAAGGAGATGGTCAGCAACGGCTCGCACGAGTACCACGCGGCCGAGACCGGCATGGGCTCCATTCACCGCACGCTGCTCCGCAACTGGCGCGAGGTCAACGAGTACACGCGCAAGAAGTAAAACGCCCAAGTGTACAAAGATCGCACAAAACGGACAGTCGCTGCACGCAACCCGCACTCATTTCATACTCTCGCCCGCTCGCTTCTCTGCTTTTTTCTTTCGGGATGGTTTTTCCTTTAATTTGCTTTGTTTTCACACTTTTTCAAAATCTGGGGCTCTACACACATGAACACTCGCATATGCGCACTTTGCGGCGCTATTTATGTATTATAGGCATCCCCTGCACGCTCCCGTTTACAGAGACGACCCGTGTGACCTGAGACAAGACTTCGAGAATGAACGTCAGAGACAAACTCGGCGGAACGGACTTGACGCGTTCAACTTGAACTTCCGCTCTTCCCCGTTTCACTCGACGCGCGGATGGAAGACGGGATCGCGTCGCTCTACTCGCTCTTGCACGACGTCGCCGCGTCCGAGGGCGAGGCTGCGAGCCAATATGAGCTCTACAAGGCTCTAGAGGACCACAGAGCGCGCCTCCTCGCGCTCTTCGACTTTGGCGCGCGCAGCCAGAAAGAAAAGCAAGAGGTCGAGTCGGGTAAGTAATTCTCAACATTAGAGTAACAACTCGCTCATTTCACCAGGCAAGATCGTGTATGAAGGGAAGCGGCTGTTGCTCAACGACGAGTTCAGACGCGCCGCGCTCGCGCTCGCCGACGAGCTCGACATCTCCGAGCTCTATTGCGCGCGTCTTCTCAAGGACGTCGAGCTCGAGCACCCCAACGCTGACTCGAACGCGCGAATTGAGCGCGCCGTCGTGCGCTACCACGACGAACGACTGCTCACCGTCCGCTGCTTGCTCATTCTCTTCGCCGCCGGCACGCCGAACGACGCCAACCTCGCGCGGTTGCTGGACGAGTACAAGACGCGGCTTGCGACTGCGATGCTAGACTTGCCAGGTGGACGACGCGCCAAGCTTGCGGAGAAGGTCTTGATCGAGATCGACAATGTCGCGCGCGCCATGTCCGCGGTGGCCAACGCGCTCACGAACGCGACGACGAACGTCACCGGTTCGTGTTCAGACTCACTCTTACTCTTGATGCTGACGTTTTTCGCAAGCTCCTTACAAGCTCGCGCATGGGACTCTGGCCCTCCGTCTCGAGCGTCTGCGGGACGAGCGGCGCCAGCTCGGACAGCTCCTCCATAGCCTATCTGG
>KV426794.1:0-11781 GCA_001632375.1 Exidia glandulosa HHB12029 | reverse complement strand
TCAAGCTCCATGCGAGCTCGGCCGTCTCATCGCCCCTCCTCTCCCGTCCGCTCCCTCTAACATTGGGTCCATGTGCTACACACCAGTTCTCTTCCCGGTCTGAGCAGCGGAACACACGCCTCGTCGTTCCCTGCGTTCACCTCGGTGCCGTCTTACTCGTTCTTTCGCCCGGGAACTCTACCTCTGGAGCCGTTTTCGCCGTTGATCATCACGGTTATTTTTGTCGACAGAGCCAAGATTTGGCCAAGAGAACTGTCTATTTTCGACGTCTTGCACCAAATCCTTCCTGCTACTCAGATCGGCTCGTCCATGCGTTTCCCGACCGCCACCACTGCCACCACTGCCCTGTCATCCGCGTGCTTCTTCTCGCTTACAGTCCGCTTTGCTGTTTGCGGATCCCTGTGGCTGTCTTGCACGTCAAGGGGGGTTACATTGTCGATCCGACTCGCTCCGAAGTCATGACCGATATGCTACTGTCTCTCCGTGAAGTGAACCGCTAGTGGACTCCTGGTGGCGTCTAGGTCTGTCTCGAACGTAATTATGCAGCGTGGTCAAGGGATGCGCCGATTCTCCGGAGGTAGCGAACGGGGGCGGTCCTCGGCGCAAGCTTTCAAGTCTGGCCGGTACAACGAAGTTCCTCGCCACCGCGCAAGCAGATCGTATGTTCGTGCAAGACGGTTGCATTGTAAGGACACGTCGATCCATGCTTATCTACTAAGCTACAGCTGCATTCGGACTTCGCCTTCTTGCCCCAAGGGTGGTACTCTCTTCCGGCACGCATTGCAAGTACGCAGGACCCGCCCGGCCACATCGGAATTGGGACTGACTACCGGGCACTGTGATCGTAGACGAGTCACTGGTTCGATGCTTGTCGTACGCAAGAGGAGCCTCTCGTTCGCCTGCAAACGGCTGTGTCGCAGAAAGAGTGCGTAGTTGCTGAGGGGCTTTCCGTTGCCGAGAGTGGCAAGGATAAACGGCAAGCGCAGAACACTCAACACACCGTCTCACCCTCTACTGGAGTTAGCCCCCGGAGTATCTAGTGTGAATATTTCTGAGCAGAACGATACCCTTGACGCAATAATAGCACGAAAATACCACGCGCGCTCACCGGAGATAGTGGCGGATCTATATATAGCTTACCTCCGGTACTTCCGTCGCCCAGGAAGAAAAAGAAAGATAGGCCGCTGTGCTTGTACGCTACGCATTTGTCATATGACTATTCGTACGCGCTCGGACCGTGACGGGGGAGGCGGAGCGGGGAGCTCGGCCGTTTTCCGAGCGGGTGGGTCGCGTTCAATCTCCGACCCTCCTCGTCGTACCGGGCTTCTGGTCCTTCCTAAATGCGATTCTCCACAACTCAGCTACCGACAGAGCTCATAATAGGCTTTTGTTAGTGTTACCAGAAGAACTAGAGGTACTCTGTTCGTGCAAATTGCAATGTCAGTGTTATTAAGCGTGGAATACCGTGATGTGGAATTTGATTTCTTCCCCGACACTTGAAACAGCAAAAATGCATCTCTACAGCACCATATGTATACCCTAGCTGCCTGAGGAGATGAGTATATCAAGAGAGGGGTGTAAACGAGCCAGGTATGTATTCCTCCTGCACATCCCCGAAACGGGTGCTGCTCCTGCACCTCGGCGTCTCTCTCAATCGACCTAGACCTATAAGCTACAAATACCTGGCCTAAATGGTTTTGTGGTTCTTTGAAGAGAGCCGTCTCCCCAGACGTACAGCAGTTCATGCGCTGAACTACTCGGTCCTTAATGACTCCAGCGTGCATACAAGCCCATGTAATGCGAAGCACACTACTACAGCAGCGTACACATACTGGAGGCTATGTTAAAGGCTCGTATATACAAAGTGGGACGAGCTGGAACTCGAATTACTGCGGGTATGGGCGTATGAATGCTTAGTTCACCTGCGCAGAGTCTGACACCATAGACCTGGCGATATGTTGAATAACCAGCTCCTCAGCACGTGGATGCACTCTAAGATGCATACAAAGCCTGTACTAATACCTTTGAGGACAGAGCTGAGCTCTATTAATGGACGGTGGTTAAGTTAGCGGACTCGGATGCCAGTGAACACAACACCAGATCTCTCTTCTAGGTAGAGATATTGTGCAGCACTACAGTATGCGCATATATTAAGCTCTATATACCCGTTAACTAAGTATTGAACTGTGAGTTGACCTAACGAGAGTGAAGTGCGCCCATCGGTTTGTTGCGCCTTTTTGTTACCATTATCACGACACCGCGCGAGTGGCGATAGGAATCAATTTACGTACATAGCAGACGACTCTATGCGTATCAAGGAATTACTTACTCGCAATTTGTCCCCAAGAACGCCCATCGCTACAGGCGGCGACCAGTACCATTACATCCACTCAAACATGTTGCCGATGCGCCTCGCAACTCAGAAATTCCCACACACGCGCGTATCATGAGCTCTGTTGGTAGCTGAGTTGTGGAGAATCGCATTTAGGAAGGACCAGAAGCCCGGTACGACGAGGAGGGTCGGAGATTGAACGCGACCCACCCGCTCGGAAAACGGCCGAGCTCCCCTCTCCGCCTCCCCCGTCACGGTCCGAGCGCGTACGAATAGTCATATGACAAATGCGTAGCGTACAAGCACAGCGGCCTATCTTTCTTTTTCTTCCTGGGCGACGGAAGTACCGGAGGTAAGCTATATATAGATCCGCCACTATCTCCGGTGAGCGCGCGTGGTATTTTCGTGCTATTATTGCGTCAAGGGTATCGTTCTGCTCAGAAATATTCACACTAGATACTCCGGGGGCTAACTCCAGTAGAGGGTGAGACGGTGTGTTGAGTGTTCTGCGCTTGCCGTTTATCCTTGCCACTCTCGGCAACGGAAGGGGCTTCCAGCCGGGAATGCATACTGTGACTGTGCAACCTCCGTCCTCTGCGCTCGTCTCGCACTGGTTGGCGCAATCCGAGACGGGATATTCCTGAGCGAACGTGCCCGTGATCAGCGCAGCAGCGTCGTCACTGACACCGCCGGTCTCGTGTATCGCCAACATAATAGGCAGGATAAGGAGATTCACAGAGTTTTGAGCCTCAGCGCTGTGTTTAAGGCCTCGCATCAGCTGTCGCCCCGTCGTTCTTATAAGAGGCGGACGTTGCGCGCACAAACTGCCGTTTACCTTTACGCACGTTCCTCGCGCCCCCAGTCCGATATGTCTTCGTCCTACACGCCATATCCCCCTCCATCAACCGGGCTGAATGAGCGACGCCGGCACGCTCTCGAGGATGTGGATAATGCCACATTCTCCTGGTTCCACGTACGGGTGTGCCTAGTAAGTCGTTCCGCTGTATGCATCGGCAGCGCAGTTCAACTGACGATCCGCCAGGTCGCCGGGATAGGATTCTTCACCGATGTATGTTCACGCTAATCTGCATACCGGGCCGTCCAACCGTATTCTCTGTCTCAGGCGTACGACCTCTTTGCCATCAGTATTGCGGCGACGATGCTAGGCTTCGTCTACGGGGATGATAAAGGATATCTACCTCACGGCCAGGAATTCGGCATCAAAGTTGCAAGGGTGCCGCGCATCCCATATTCCATTACGCGCTGTTGACCTGAGACTCTTAGTATGCTCGTCGCAACTGCCGACACGTCTGATGCTGAACGCGGACATACCAGTCCTATGGGAACGTTCGTTGGCCAGCTCTTGTTTGGTTGGCTAGCAGACCTAGTGGGCAGAAAGAGGATGTAAGTCTCATACTCTGCTCATGTGCGTCTTGCTTCACACTCATCACGGCCGAGAGCAGGTACGGCTTAGAGGTGAAGATTCATCGGTAAAAATCCCCCGCGCTCGAGAGCGCTCCGGAACGCTCCCGAGCAGCGGGAGCTTAGGACCCATGTCCCCCCACACGGAGTGCTCCGATGCAACCGCTTTGCACCGGAGCGCTCCAGAGCACCGTTCGGAGCAACGGGAGCCGTTGGGAGCAGCGGTACTGCTTATTGGTCTTTTTACTTTTGCTTTGTATTCCCTTTACGCGCGTGTAATAATTTGTTACGAATGCAAAGCAAAATCTATTACGAATGGGACCGCTTCTAATATACACCTGGCGAGCCATCCTCGACGCGCGCGTGCGCAGAACTGCGCTTGATCCCCATGCGTGGCTCCTCGTCTGGCGCCACTGCGAGTTCCAATTAAATTCGGGTCGACGGGGTAATTAACTGCTGGTGCGTACCTGGAAAAAACTGCAACGCTGGCCGCTGCCGACTCGGAGGGTAGTTGCCGGCACCGCACTGTAGCCCACATACGGTGAGCAATTCGGAACTGGGAAGGACCCATTAGCGGCGTAAGGGAAACGCCTGCGCAGGTTGACGTACCAGCGCGCTCCGAACGCATTCCTTACACGTGTCCAGGTCTGTCGAGCGGGAAACCTACAGTATAGCATCAGGCATGACACGGTAACGGTATGGCTACACTCACAGCACGTCCGCGCGAGGTGAATGGGCGTATACGCGGCCCCGTCGCCCGGATGTCGCGCATCGCCAGCCCCAGTCCTGTAGTAGTTACAATCAGCGAAGGGCGCCCGACGCACGCGCACATATAAGAAGTACATACTTGTTGTACTCTGCGCTGGGAGCCAACGTTGAAGCTCTAGCGGGCAGAGTTAGTTCGTGATGAGAGACGACGTGAGTAAACGTACGCGTTGGAACGGGAATAATATCACCACTTGGCCGGCCTGACGTCGTATCAGTCTCGAATGCTCGAGGGCACGGAAAGGTACACACCTGACGACACCGGACAGCATGGAGAGCGCGATGACCTTTCCGGGATACTGCTCGATAGCGTGCGAGCTGAGGACGGGGCGAGCTTGTGTAGGTTCGACGTGCCGAAAACACACTCGAGCCAGTTGTCGGCGAGCTCGTACGCCGCAATGCCCGACGCCCGCGTCGTTGATCAGCTGCTTGAGGCGCAAACAAAGTTAGTATCGAGCTGATGAACGTGAAGCGGAAGGAAAGTACGTACGATATCTTGCTCAGTTTTGTTTTTGTCGCGAGAATCGCTTCGTCGCCATTCTCGGGCTTGCGCAATACCACGATGACGCGCGCGCTGGCGAGCGAGCGCCTTGAAGACCTCGTGACCGATCCCGCGCGTCCCGCCCGTGACAATCGCCGTCTGCAACGACGAGCGTGAGCAAACCAGACGACGAGCAAGACGGCGCTGAAGACGTACGCGGCAGTGTATGTCGACGACGTGCTTCTCCTGAAAATCGTTCCCAGGTCACATGGGACTCGAAAGTCATCTGGCGGGACATAGCGCGACTGTGTAGCATGCGTACGCACAGCGTGTACGAGGTGGAGCCGCGCGCATACTGCCAGACAGGAGCTCGCCTGGCGGACGGCGGGGTGGTTCAAGACAGTGGGATTGAGTTAGAAAGTAACGTCCAACCGTATGATGCTGAGCTCTCACCTTGGACCTGTTGAACGTGCGACGTGGGGAGAGGCAACCGCTATTTAAGGTCCGACCCAACCACAGGCCCGGATGCTCCGCTCGTGCACTCGAAGCATGTAACTGATTCAAGACTCATATAAAAGAGGTACGGCAGTCTATTTCAACAGAATCATATCCGAGTGTGTATAAATCCCACCCCGCATCTGTCGAGAACACCAAATAAGAAAGGAACTGAGAAGATAGTCCAAACCAGACACGGCAGTTGAATGCCGATGGGTATGAGCGGTTGAGCGCTCGAGTCTGCGACGGGTTGAACGTCATAAGACCGGTGTGCATCTGAGGCGTCGAGCAGTTGAGCGTTAGACCCTCGAGCTCGGATGTCACACGGACTAGGACATGCCCTCGAGCACGTCATCATCTTCGAAGTCGGCGTCGCACATGTAGCCATCCGCGTCGTCAATGACCGTTGCTTGCACGGAGCCACCGATGTTCTTTCTACGATAGTCGTCAGCCGATATGCACGAGGACAACGGGAAGCCTGTACGCACGATGCGGCCGCCCAGATCGCCTTTCGCGCGGCGTCAAGCTTGTTTGGTGAGCGTGTTTGCGCTTGATGCAGGGCCTTCAAGTGCCGCGTGTAGATGGGCTCGTAGGTGGCGAGGGTAAAGTGGGATGCGTTGGTGTTGTATGTACCGGTGGTCCAGCGACGCAAGACACACTCAATCTGGAGAAGATAAGCAGAAGAATATGTCGAGGAGCTACAGCTTACCGCCGTCAGGAGAAACCCAATGAGTGCGGGGGGCACTTCTGCGAAGGTGGGTAGGTTCTCGCCTAGACCGAGCGGTAGACCTTTCTTGACAGCCTTCGTGAGGAACGCCTTGCGCAGGAGCTTGGGAAGGACCGGACAACCAAACATTCCTGAGCGCTGAAGTCAGCTGTGTGTCAGCTCGTCTGTGCGTAGTCCAGTCAAGTGACTGACCTTTTCACCCTCCCAATCTGCGAACGCGAAGTTGCCCTTATGGAGCAGGTTCTGGACCTTTTCTCGGCATTCCTCTTCGTTGAGGTCATCAAGCTTCCACTCGGCTGCAACGAGTGACTCGGCGTCGTAGACGATGTGGCCGCGGAAGGTGGAGTCGACGCCCTCGGTCTGCAGGAAGAAGTCAAGAGTAAGAAGCACAGCGTCGGAGTACGCACAATGGCCGTCGTATCTTTCTTATAACTCGGCTGCTTGTGGAATCGAGATACACGTCGGCCGACTCTCTGCTGCTCCTCGACATCAGACTCGTCTGCGCAGGAGCGATGGACTGTATTGAGCTCAGTCAGCATGGCGCCTCGAGCAGCGCGCCGAGCTTCTTTCTCGGATGGGAATGCATCATGCGTAGCGAGCCAGATGCTGTATCGAGAGCGCGCATCCTCTAGCCGGGGTCGAGTTGTTGGTGACATGGCGGACAGCGCAGGGAAGGTTCGGCCATCCTTGACCTTGGGGCGCTGGTACGGAGTGAAGTCTCCCTGCACGTCGTTGGCTCCCTCGTCATCTGACGACAACGAGCTGTCAGAAGTCGAGCTGTCGTCTTTGTCGGACTCGCTAGACGTCATGGCGCGAATACGTCCCTTCTGGAAGGTGCGTGGCGCTTTCAGTGTATTTCCAAGTGCCTTCGCGACACCAACGTTGACCTGACGGGTGCGTAAGCGAACGACTGACCACCACACTCTGTAACATACCGTGGCAGGGCCCTTGCCCCTCGTGCTAGGTGTAGGAGTCCCTGGCTGAACGACCTTCTGAGCTGCAGCACCCTTGTCCTTCGCTGCCGTGGACTGTACGGCGTGTGCTTTCTTCTTTCCTGCTGTGGCGGCCGTGCTCGCTGCATCTGCAGCTAGAAGGACAGGATCTGTTATCTTTGAGCTAGATTCTCTGCTATACACATCTACTCACCAATGGGGATCTCGCTCGACATGGCTTCCGCATTGCTCTTGGGCACAGTCTTGTCCTTGCCGCTGTCGTAGGCCACGCTGCTATGAATATCGCTCGCCTCGCTGCCAGAGTCGGTCCCGGAGTCCTTAGCTGCTGCTGTGTTCTTGCTCTTGATTGCAACGCTGGCGCTCTTCTTCGTGACGACGGTTGAACCGCTCGCAGTTGCGCTGGTCTTCTGCTTTTTGGCTGCAGGCTCGGGGGCTGTAAAGTCGACCTCGGCCTGCTTCTCAGCTCGCTTGACAGCGCTGGCCTTCTTCTTCTTTGCTTAAGAGAACTCTTCAGAGTTCAAATAACGGAGTGAACGTCGGGACGACTCACCGTCGGCGTCTAGCTTCTTATTCTGGCGCGTAATGTCGCTGATGAACTTCTTGCGCTCCTTCTCAGACATCTGCTCGAGGTTTGGAGCTGGGCTGCTGGTACTGGCAGCGCGGTCGGTGTCACGGGATTTCTTGCGCTTTGGAGGCATGGTGACGGGAAGTGGAAAGGAGCACAGGCCCCATAAATTAGGTCACCCCTGAAGTGATGGCCCATGCTACGTTACTCCCGCTTGAGATTGCTGCACCTCCTAATAGGTTGCATTTTCTTCCTAGTACAATCCTCCCCCAGAATAGGATCCTTATCTTGATGTTCCGTGCAACGCGGTGTCCTTGGCAGTTGAGGATAGTCCCCAGGGCAGCTGCGGACTTCAGTGTCCGCTGGTCAATCTTTCCCTCGTCCCCCACATGTCCCGCCGCCGTAACCCACCAAAGGCTCCTACGGGCTACATATGCCAAGGCTGCAAAAAGTTCTTTGCCCTTAAGCAGTACTACAAGAGCCATAGGAAGCAGACCAAGAACGAACAGTGCAAAGCTTCAAAGGCTGCGCATATCAAGCCGCCGACCAACTCAACTCAGCGACCCTTCAATGTCAGGCCACCACCCACGAGCGTGCACCCAATGGATGTTGACGACAACTACGCTGCTGACGACGAGCTACGTATCCCGGACGAGCCGGCCCCTGATCGCCCAGCGGACCGCCGAGCTCGCGTAGAAGACGCGGTGGACGAGGGTGACAAGCCATCGTCAAAAGCGTACTTTACCGCCTACCCCGCAGAACGGAAGGCCGGATTCGTGTATCGCGTTGGCTCATCGCCTGCGGAGAAGGAGTTCCGACACCTGCATCCCGAGGGCGCGAACAAGTACTTCCCGTTTGCCAGTCTTAAGGAATGGGAGCTCGCACAATGGGTCAAGAATGAGAGTATCTCGGATGCAGCTTTCGACAGGTTCTGCAAGATTCCCTTTGTGGGTGATGTGGCTATCATATGTGCGTCCATATCTGACATCTCATACAGCAGCAGTCGGAGACGAGCAATATCAAGAACGCTCGGCAGCTCAACCAAATTATCGACCAGCTACCAGGCTATGGAGAATGGAAGTCTACTTTGGTCTCCATAGACGGCTCGGATCAGACACACGAGGTGTTCTATCGCAATCCGCTCGACTGTCTACGTGCCCTATGGGCGGACCCAACATTCGCGGAACATATGTCGTTTGCGCCTGAGAAACGCTTCGCAGATGCACTGAAGAACATACGCCTGTATACCGAGATGAAGACTGGTGATTTCTGGTGGGATATCCAGGTGCGTCGCTCCGCCCAGTCAGACGCAGACCTGACATCTGTTAGGCGAAGCTACCCGTCGGCGCAACAGCCGTGCCTATCATCATCAGTACAGACAAGACCGAGCTCAGTCAGTTCACAGGCGAGGCGACTGCATATCCCGTCTATATGACGATTGGCAACATTGACAGTCACATACGTCGACAGCCGTCTCGCCATGCGCAGGTACTAATTGGGTACTTGCCCACAAGCACCGTCGAGCAGGGTGACTTGACAGACCTTGCGCTCCGAAACGCCAAGGCGCGGCTCTTCCACGCTGCGATGCGCGCCATCCTCGAGCCCCTCCGCGATGCAGCAGCAGCAGGTGTCCACCTGAAGAGCAGCGACGGTGCAGTTCGCGACTGCTATCCCATGCTCGCCGTCTACGCTGCCGACTATCCCGAGCAGGCGCTTGTGTCGTGCACGCGCTACGGATCCCGCTGCCCCAAGTGCGACGCATGCAAGGACGACTTCAGCTCGGGCAAGGCGGGCAAAGCACGCCATCCACAGGAGTCGCTGGATGCAATCCGCGAGGCAGACGAGCTCAGCAGTCTATCCGCCATCGACAACTTCCTGCGCCCATACGGTCTGAACTACAGTGCCGGTAACCGCTTCACAGCAAGGCTTCCTGCCTTCCTACCACAGGAACAAGAGCGGATCTCGCGGCGGTACTTTCAGATTCAGATAGCCCTAGTTGAGAGGTACACGTAGGAATTTTTTCGGAATTACGGAAGCAAACCGGAAGCAAATTTCAAATTTGAACGACTTTCTCAGAATTTTTTCACCCTCCAGCCGCAAGCAAACATCTCTCAGTAGCTCAGGAGAGTCGATTGGGCTCTGCAGAAGCACCACTAGTAGGATACACAAAGGTACAGTTGCTGACTGGGCGTCTAGTACACGATATCTCCCGCTCCTAACGGTGGGCTGAGCGAGGATTTTTGACCCTATACCTCTGAGAATGACTTCCATACCTCTGCCATAGTGTGCATACCATCCCCTGATGCACCACATTACGTAAGCAGTGCTAGGGAGGTCAGAACGTGCCGTTTGATGCATGTTTCAAATTTTGGCCGTCTCAAATACGAGAATCTTGACAGAACCCTTAGTGCCTCACACCCCCGGTAGAGAGCATCTACAGGAGCCCAATTATGCATTTTCATGGTACTAGTGTCCGGGATGGGGGAGGAGAAGTGAGTGCGGCTCCCCACCGGCGGAACCCGGATGTGAAGCGGTTACCGGCACTGTACGTCCCAAAGCCGTTCTGGGAAGACTGGCTTCACGCGGACATCCACCAGGCCATAACACCCGACATCCTCCACCAACTCTACCAGGGCATGGTGAAGCATCTGACTGCGTGGGCCCGCAGTGTCGTAGGCGACGAGGAGCTCGATGCTCGGTTCAAGCGTTCACCCCTCGCGCACGGTTTGCGTCACTTCCAGTCCGGCATAAGCTCATTGCAGCGTGTCTCGGGCGAGGAGCACCGGGCAATTGCAAAACAGCTCGTTGGGTGTCTCGCCGGCGTTCCCGAGAAGGACGCCGTCCGCGCAGCGCGCTACCTCCTCGACTTCACGTACATTGCACAGTACGCGTGCCACTCGGACGACACACTCAAGATGCTCGATACCGCGCTTGCCGAGTTCCACAAGTACAAGGACGTGTTCCTGAACACTGGGGCAACTGAGTGTATGTTAGCATTCTATCCCTCGTCCACGACTGTTGCTAACCCACTCACAGCGTTGGATCTTCCAAAGCTGCACAGCTTGGTCCACTATTCCTCGTCGATCCGGCTCTTCGGGGCGACGAGCGGGTACAACACCGAGCAGACAGAGCGTCTGCACATCGACTTCGCGAAACGCGCATACGAGGCGTCGCACCATCGCGACGACGATGTCATGCCCTTCATGTGCACCTGGCTGGAACGTCGCGAAAAGATGTTTCGGTTTGCCGTCCACCTCGCCGACCGAGAAGGCAAGACGCACGTCGCGCTGAAGCGTCCGCCGAAGGAAAGGGAGCACGCCGTAGTGGACTTTGCAGACGCGCCAAACGACCGCACTCGCAGCGTGGCCCAGATTGTCGACGCACACGGCGCTGCTTCGTTTGCTGAGCAGCTTGTCGGCTTCGTTAAGGCGTACGTCAAGACCGAATGGATGAAGCGCAAGAAGAACGCACCTTTACCCACGTACGAGATACCCGCCGTTACGCTCCTCGGTTTCGATGTCTGGCATCGCGTCAAATTCTACACCCCGGATGTGCAGACCGTTGAGGCACCAACAACGCTGGACGTAGCACATGCGTCGCCCGCTCGAGCTCGCAACTCTAGGCGTCCAAAAGCAGCGGCGGCGCGGTTTGACCCTGTCATGGTCGAGACGAACGGCGACGGAGTGGCGGGTGAAGGAGGGATGGAAGGTATGAAACAGACGCACTGCGTCGACCACCGTCGACTGAACGCCCGTAGGTATTCGCGTTGCGCAATTGCGCGTGCTCTTCGCGCTCCCCGAGTATCTGCAAGTATCAGTATTCGACCGCCTCGGCATACCGCGCCCTGGGAAGCTTGCGTATGTCGAATGGTTTTCGAAACTCGGGCGCTCTGTGGACGACGCGACGGGCATGTACAGCGTACGGCGCAGCTACAGGACTGGCGCACTGTCATGAGACACGGCTATGTCCGATGCTGTATAGTTACCGCTACGGCTAGCTCCGGTACTCTAGTTCTGTCCACTTCGTTTATAGGTATGACTC
>KV426793.1:0-11980 GCA_001632375.1 Exidia glandulosa HHB12029 | reverse complement strand
GAAGGATACACGACCTCGCCCTCGTTGATGAGTTGCGCCCCCGACACTATGGTTATCGCCCGCCCTCGGCTCTACGGGAGTCTCGAAAGAGCTCGGACCGCCGGACCGTAGCACGACTATATAGACCTTTGCACATCGGATCGTGTACCTTAGTCTTTGCATTCTCAACCCCCTCTATACGGTTGCATTCGAGGATTCCCTCTCGCCCCTCTGACGGGTGTTGACCAGGCGTCGCCCTCACGGGCACGACTACTCACGACTTGCCTCGGGTCCGCCTGAAGATGTGGGGATACAGACTGAGGGTCGACTTGGCGAGTCCCCTTTGCAGCAGGTCTCGACCCATTGCCTCGGGGTGACGGTCGGCGTCCCGTTTCATCCCGCGGTACCACACGAACGCTTCCAGGAGGTTAGGCGACGCCTCTCTGTCGCCTCTGCGCCTCTGGCTGCGTCTCGTGTGGGTCTTTAGGTGTAGTGAGTCGCGGATGGTTCTCTCCCGCGGGTTATCCATATAGGTCTTATACGGCTGGCCGCAACACCGAGTATGATAGTAGATTGTGTAATAGCGTGATTGTATACATTCTTACAGGTCAAGGAGTAGCTCTTTCCATACAATGTTAGTCGTAATCGTCGAATCGTCCCCGACCTCTCTGAGAATGAGCACGGACGCCGCAGAAGGCACGCGTGTCATCGCAGAATACAGCTGGCCGTGCGAAAACACGGGCCTGCGCAAGTCCAGCGCGAGTCTTTGCACGGTCAAGCCTTGGCAACCATTGAACGTCACCGCGTAGGAGAGGACCAGCGGAATCTGTTTGCGATGAATGGTAAAGTTCGAGCGTAAGGGCTTGAATGTAAAGTCGATACGCGGGACTTGGAATGTCATCTGAGCAGTTTGAGGTTACAGGGACGGAAGAGCGGAGAGAAGACGTACAGAGGGAATAGAGCGGCGACCAACAACACTCGCGAGCGTCTGGACTTCGACGCTGTGCCGATGCAGGCGCTTGACGATGACGCGCGTGTTTTTGGTGACGCCCTGCGGACCGCCCGAGAAATTGCGTACAAAGCGACAAATGGACCCAACCTTCAAGTTGAGCTCGTGCGGCGGTATCCCGGGTTCGTTCTGCGCGTTTAGAAAGTCTGGTGTCGCAAGCGGGCTGTCGGTCATGCTCAATTGCCCGTCGTCGTCCTCCACGGAGTCGCTGCTGTAATACGTGCGCGCTTCGCCCGGAAGCTGTTCCAGTATGCGACCGTTGATCTCGTCAACGAACTCGTTGAACGGGCTGAGAATTGCGCGGTCCATGCATTGAATGGGGTCGGAAGTGACGTCGGACGGGAATACGAAGTGAAGAACCTCGTCGAGCGATTGCGTGTGCCTCAAGCGCCCAAGGTCGACTTGATCATGCTCGTAGTCGTCACCAATGGAGTCGAGCCACGCCGCAAATTGAGGATCTTGCGATTGTCGGAGCGGCTCGTGCAGTCGCAGGACTTCAAACTCCTTGAAAACGGGCTGTGTGCGCAGCGACGCGGCACAGATCGCCTCGCGGCCACCGAAGCGAACAACTGGCGCAGACTTCAGGCGGAAGCGTCAGGTTTAGCTGCACAGGTCGCGAACATGGAAGTGACACACCTGTCGAAAATCACCGGCGGTTATGAGCATGCGCCCTCCCCAAACGCGGTTTGTCTTCGTCAAAGTGCGCATGAGCCGGTCCGCGCAGTCAAACGCCTTGAAGTGAAGTGCACCGATCTCGTCGATGATGTGACATGTCGCTTCGAGCAGCAGCGTAGCACGGTCACTTTTGGCACCGACGGCAGACTCGAGGAAGGGGTTGTTCTCATCGACGGGCACGCCGTACTGGAAGTGTTCGGTGCGTCCGCCGGGGTAGTTCTTGGCTGCAAACGCTGACGACGCCGATATCAGTGGGATCTTGCCCTCCTTGCGTAGCGCGCCAATGAGCGGATAGAGGCAGTACGTCTTGCCGCGACCCGCGCGCCCGTCAATGTGAACCGGTCTCGGATTCTCCATGACGCAGATCTCACGCAGGCGGTCATATATCTGACGCTGCAAGAGCAGTGAGTAAGGAAGGATAAGCTGCAATCCGTGGGACGGGCGCACCTGGTCTGCCGTCAGACTGTCCGCAAAAGAGTGAAGATCGTCGGGATCTCCGCCCCACGCGAGCAGCTCGGCATCAACAGCACGTTTACGCGCGACCACCTGGGGGAGACCGACGTCATGAAGAGTTTTCCCGAGCGTCGCGAGCACATCTTGCAACTCTGTCAAGAGCAAGTTAAGTACGGTATCAGGCAGGATCGACCGATTCTCGCGCAGCAGACGGTCCTTGATGTCAAGTGATAGTGCGTCTTGATGCTGGTCCCACAGTTGGAGTACCGGGTTGCCTTCAGCGGCCAAGACGGAGAAGAACCAACGGAGGTGCGGCGGCGACACTCCAAGGTCCAGAAGCTCCGTGAAAGCGAGTTCGGCCTCGTTCTGGTCGTCAAGGAGTCCCAGCGCGCGAGCAGCCTCCTGGAAAGTAGCGTAAACGGTATTGTCTACC
Source organism: Exidia glandulosa HHB12029 (assembly GCA_001632375.1). NCBI lineage: Eukaryota > Fungi > Basidiomycota > Agaricomycetes > Auriculariales > Exidiaceae > Exidia > Exidia glandulosa. The sequence continues at coordinate 9,431 of KV426793.1, read as the reverse complement.
GTGCGAGCGTCCGTATAGCCCCTTGCCGCACGATGGGCCAAAATGGCACGAAGATAGAAGACGTCGCCGTGCCGCGGGTAGACCATCATAATGCGCGCAACGCCCACGTGCGAATCTTCGTAGAGCCGAATGCGCATTTGCGGACGACCGGCAATGACATTCTCGAGGATCTCGCGAGGGTGCAGCGCCTTTGTCGGGTCGTGCTTCGTAACGTAGCAGAGCTCGCCGAACTGAATATACGTCAGGTCGTCGAGCAGGATGTGACGGGGACGGTCAAGATAGCGTGTAAGCAACGTCGCGGACGACTGCGACCCGTCTTTGCGTCCCATCTGGCCATGTTGGCGGCCAGGCATGTGGATCGGGAGTCGTGTTACGCCCGGGCTCTTGGTGGAGATGGTGAAACCTGCAAGACGTGCGACGGCCTCCATTGCAGAGAGATATCGCGCACGCTCGTAGTTTTTGATTTCATCGACAGGCGGGCGAGCAGAAACGACGGCAGTGTAACCTAGGGTTGTGGTTGTGCATCATGTGTGCGAGTACAGCGTCGCGCAGTGGACCGGCCTCTCGCGGTACTTCGGCGGATAGGAACTTGTCGAGGTCGGTAGCGGAGCGCGGTACGTCACGTAGTGCAACAGCGAGGTGAGCGTGCGGAAGGCTACGCTTCTGAAACTCGATGACACGGATGTGGTAGCGCTCCGGCCCGAAGATGGACTGCATGAGCTTGCGAACGGCGACCAAACACGCTTTGAATGCGCGCATCGTAATATCTGGCCTGTCTTGTGCACTTTGTCCGGGAAGCAGCTCGGACAGGATTTCGGGCCACTTCGGGTTGCAGGTGAGCGTGATGAAGAGGGTAATGTTGCCGAGAGCACGCCGCAACGCCAAGCAGTCGGCGACGTTAGCGTTCGTCCAAGCGGGGGAGTGCATGAAGCTTGAAGGAAGACGGATGTCGCCAACGGGATCCTCGTCGCCCTGGCCTATGTACTCTTCCTCATCGGCGTCGTATGTGTGCTGGTTCTGTCGAATATAGAGCAACCGCGACTCCTCAACGGAGCTCCAGGCATCGACGGCCCACTCTCCTGGGAGAAGCTATTAGAAAGATGAAATCAAATGCGTGAACACATACCCGCAAGCCGACCGAAGCGGCAGAGCTGCGCTGCATTCATGAAGAAACGCGTACGGTACCACCTCATCTGCGAGAAGGTGTCGCCAGAGGATGTCTTGAGTCCAATACGCCAGCCCAGAGTGCCGTAGGGCAGCAGTATGACATAATGCAGAGGTTCGACCAACGGAGAGGTATTGGGAAGGAACCGGTGCTCCTTCTCGCCCTTGCACCGGACAACGTAGGTTCGCGGCATTGGGAGTCCAACAGGAGCGATGGAGACGACTGCGGCAATGTCGGTCGGAGATACGGACTCCGGGTACGCGATATGAAGGGCGAGAGAGTCGTCAGAAGCGCCCTGGACGGCCAGTGACTCGAGCTGCGGAATGAACGGATTCACGCGTTGCAGACCACGAAGGGCAGCATCAATCAAAGCGGTAGGCACGCTCTGCTCCGCCGCATGGGAATGCAAGCTTTGCGCATCGTAGAGGAACCACCGGATAGGATGCTCGCCAGTCTCGGATGGAATGATGCGGTGGTACGTCCTGCCACCGTTGAGCGTGACGGATGAGACACCGGAATCGAACTTCATGAACTCCCCGTTGTCGACGCCGAGAGCGGTGAGAGAGAACATGTTGTTCAATGAGCGCGCAATCGAGCCGATCTTCGGTGTGTTCAGGAGGACATCCCACTCAGGCGGATATGCAGGCAGAGGAGCGACGTAATGCTTTCCATTTGGGCCGCAGACGAAGCAGCGGTCATGTGTTTCCTCGCCCGTAAGAACCTGCGGAGGAGGTTAGCATACAGATGTGGAAGGAGCGAAGTCAGAGAATACTTACCTTGACACCGCACGTCTTGCAAGAACGGTCCCACTTCAGGCGGATGGGCTTCACCTTCGATATGGGAGGCATGGCATCCCACCAGCGTGACTCAGCGCGAGAAGAGACCGCTTGTCGGCGGGCAGCATGTGCAGACGCGTTTTTGGCGCGTTCAGAAGCACGGGCATCGTTGGGCAGAGCAGCCCGTCTCGAGCGTTGGCGCGCCGCGTGGGACTGACGGACAGCAGCGGCCTTTTCAGCGTCAAGATGTGCACGACGCCGCTGCTCGCTGACGCGCTTCTGCTCTTTGCGTGATCTGCGCGGAACAGAATAGATTAGCACTTGGCAATATACGAAATGTAGGTCACGCACGAAGATGTAGCGACAGGGGAGTCGACAGGCATCTTTAGAGCGGCCGAGAGAAAGAGAGAAATAGATATGTAGCGAGGACGGAATGCGCGACATGTCGCTGCTAGGGCCAGAGCCTAAATGACGCGTGAATCGTGCGAGGACCGGTGTAAGACAACAACGCGACGCGAGGGTATATTATAGACGGGTGGTAAACAGGTCGGAAGCTACGAAAATAAAAGGCCGGGCAGACATAAATGACACGTCCTGTAGGACAGCGGACAGCGGGAGAGTGCAGGAACGTGAAGCACGGAAGTAAACGGGGAAAAGCCGATTCTCGCGACGCGCTTGAAGTTGAAACACCGAACAGGAAGTGAGACAAAAGCTAGGACCGTGAAAGCTAAGACCGTGACCACGCACGGACGCGGGTTTGTTTAAAGAGGGGTTGATGGGCAGCGGCAGTACTGAGAACTCAAAGACCCGGGAGCTATGTACTCTTTCGACCTAATGTGGATCAAGCAACCACTGGCAGACTCCGGCTCAGAGGGTGAGTGTTCGGAAAGGATGGGATAGGAGCTCGTCAACTTGGAAGAACGCCGAGCCCATGATCTTGCATTGTCACCCGATCGTCACGTTCACCATCGCACTAATCGCGAGTTATTATCATCACATTCAGATCACAGGCATAGTACTGTATCTACGACAAATATGTACGCAGTACGTAGTACGCAATTGCAAGCCGGAGTCACCTTTGCACATATATCGGTCACATGGAGTGGGGTTGGGCGAGGAATGAGCACAAACGATGTGTCGTTATGCGCCGAAGGCAGCAAGCGCGCGTCGTATGTGCGCGCTCACCGCTGCGCTGCGTTTCTTCTCACCCGCCCGCAGACTGTCATTCAACATGAGGCGCACCAGGGTGATCTGAGTTGGATCACCAGTAGCGCACATGTCGAAACGTCCGCCGCATGGCCGGGTCGCATCATGGCGAGTCACGGCGACGCCTCAGCGCGGCCAACCCAACCCGTACCGAGGGATCGGGGGCCCACCTGCGCTGCGCGGACAAGAGGGGCTGCTCGCCCAGGTTCGGATCGGCTCCTCCGCTCGAGATTGAGCGGGGCCCTATCGCGGAATAACTAACTGAATCATGCCAAAGGGATTGACGTCGCTGGACCAGAGCCGGCGACTGTTCAATCTTCGAGGATGAAGATCCTCGGAATCATCCTGTGCCGTGCATCGGACGCCTGCCTGCTTCCATATAACAGGAGCCCCGGACGTCTCGAGCAGAATAGCACTGCACGGCGGCGGGGTAGAAGCCTCCGCAGGCCATGTTGGAATACCAAGTTTCATCGACGTGTTCCCACCTCCCAGGCGTCGAGGCGCGCGGAGACAAGAGTGTCGAGTGCAATGCGAGATGTGTCTTACCAACAGCCCCAAGGCTGGAGGAAGTTGTGAGATCGACCTCGGGGTCTTCGTGACCGCCGAGCATCATCATGGTACCATGAGGGCCTGTGAAACGTGATGAATAATAGCCAAATCGCAGGCTTTCCGTCGCCAGTCTTTCCGCGTCTCGCGTCCTGTACAGGCACCGCGCGGTTGTATCGAGTTCGTTCGGCGCTACGCGTCGACACGCATCGGTTCATCAATCCGGGTCCCCACGCCTGGGCGCCACATCGCAAGAGGCACATCGCAAACGAGTAACCTGTCGGAATCATCGCCACCGCCGGCATCGCTGAGGTAGTTCGCAGTCAGTGACCATACTCGCTGAATCTGAAGAGACGACATTACGTTGGATCGACAAAGTCCTGCAGACGGGATCAAGGAGAGACGAGGGCCAACGCGCGTCGAAATCGAAAGAAAGGCGCGGGAATGCCATTAAATATCAGTATTGGCTGGGATTGTGCGTGAGCTCGTCATAGTGGTGTTCACAATCATTCGCACCTAGTTCGAAGCACCGCGCTACTCCGCAAGCCAAATAAAACGAGTGCAAGTCTGTTCACGTAGCGGTTATGTCCTTGAGTAATTGCTGGAAACGTGGGTGTGAATATGCGCGCACCTGACGCTGAGTGAACGAAGGTCGTCCTTCGACGCAGTGCGCTTTGCCGCCTCCACTGTATACGATTCAATCGAAGCGAGGAGATGGTAGTGCAGCTTGGCAGCCTGTACTAGATGTAAGCGTAGGGCTTTCCGTCGAACGATGCGACGCACTTTAAGGTCTTGCTGCAGGCGCAGGATATCTTGTTCCACCATGATGACAATACGGCGGTTCTCTTCGACATGCAACCAGAGAGGACTGGACAAGGAGTCGAGTCGCATCGAGAGACCGTCGAGTTCTCTAAAAGTGATAAGAGGTATCAAAGTCCCGAAAGTTGACAAGGTTAAGTACGACCGTACCGCGTGGTCTTGCATAACAACTCGGCCTCTTGTGCGTTATCTGTTGCATTAACGAGATCATCTACCACCTGCAACATCACTTGTCGTCCGAGATCCCGAACTCTAGCGAGGTCAGAGCTGGTATCCTTCGAGATCTAAGACGGTCGACAGTGAGACCGAGAGCGGTAGTACACGATGCACGACAAGACCTACATCGTAGCGACGCTGAACTGCCACCAATCCTCCAGTTACTCCTTTCAGAATCGGGTTGACGTCCGCGACGGCGTTTGTGAGATTGAGCGCGAGACGGCTGAAGGCCGCAGCTTTGTGACCGAGAATCTTGAGCCTCCCCCGCAGGGGAGGGATGCGATTTCGCATATGGGAAGAAGGGAATAGGGCAGAAAATGGTCGTTGAAGGAGAAGGGACTGAAGACTCTTTATGTCCACCGGCCTGCCCTTTATGAGAGTTGCCCGTGCGGCGCGCGTGCAGTCCGGGATTCTCGGACGCCTTGCATTCTGAGCGGAAGTCGAGCGGGGGTTCAGAAGCAAAGACAGCTGACTGCTGCAAATCCGGCAGCCGTGCGCAGGCAGTACTGGTGGCCATGGAAAATCCGGCCCACGAATCAGACAGCGTAATGTGGACAGAAAATCCGCGTCCCATCGTTCGATAGGCCCAGAACCAGCCCGAGCGAAGCGGTATGAGCGGATATATTCTGCAGCGATTACAAGGACGTAGGTCTGACGTTGTGATGTGGCGTTCGGGGTGGGTGTAAGAGACAAGCAGCGGGCAATGCCGCCCGCTCGCACGACGCAATTGGTCTCTGGGAGGGCATTTTGCCTCCGAGTCTTCCAGAATCACTCCTCGCTGTATACCAGACTACATGTGCTTACATGGAAATTAGTACGGACCGTTGACTTAAGAACTATCATTGGAGACCATTTTATTACTCGACGGTCCAACCGAAAGCGCGCTCCTAGGTTGATTAGTAATCGCTGAGCCTACGACAACTCAGTACTCAGGACTGCGCTCAGTGGTCTACATGTGTCATTCAGTGCCGAGGCGTCGATGGAGTATCATACAATATAGAATGCACAAATGACGCGTTTGCCGGGACGCGACACTAATCAACTCGCTAGAGGAGGCACCCTGCACATGATTGAGACAATAACGACTACGTTTCGCGCCGCGGAGGGTACGGTGTTATCTCGAAAAGTCATCCTTCATTCGCGGGCGACTGGTAGAAGCGAAGACGGGAGTTTTAGAGCTATGGAAGCGATTTGGAAAAACAGTGACGCACCTCAACCCCTTGACGCCGGCAAAGGCTACGAGACGTCAGGTTAATGGGATTCAGTGATCACTTTCCAGTAGATGACAGCGTGAACTGGCATGCGACTCACCACGAAGTTGAACCGCACGCAAGCGTAGAAAGACTCATCGAGACGCGAGTATCAAAAACTGAATAGGTCCAATTGATCGTTAATGCGTTGCCTGTTATGTAAGTCAGGGGCGGAGACACCAATAACCTGGCTGTTCTGACGTACCCAACATACTACAGATCTGCCTTACCCCAAGCCGCGAGTAATAAGTAATGAAGTCTTTGCCATGAGACCATGAGAGGCTGCAGCCGGCAGTTGCAGTTTACTTTCACGTACTTCGTGGTCAAAGCGCGGAGATCGTCTTTCAGATCGGTGAAATCGGCGGCTGCGCGGAGAAGGTTGGGCGCGTTCCGGGTCTTGCTATGCTGAATATGATGTTAACATCAGTACCAGCGGACGGAGACTTTGTATGCTACGTGTTCGGCGAACCTCAAGTAGGTTCCGAATACGTTGGATGTCGTCTCTGACGGCCATGATAGCACGGGAGTTCTCCTCAGCGTGTAGCCACTGGGGTGTCGGCAGGGAGTCAAGATCGGCCGCCAGAGCATTGAGTTCGCTGGAGTGGCGAGGTCAGTGCAGTGTAGGAAAGGTGATGCTGTAACGTACAGACACCAGCCGCGTAGAATGTAGCCCAAGGCATCGTTTTCTGCGAGATCCGCGACTCGAAGGTGCAACATAATGTCTTCCCCGAGCTCTGATCCATCCTTCTTGACTTTCTGTAGATCGGAGAGGAGATTTTTCGAGATCTGCCGCAGGTAGATCATTGAGTATGATAGGACACCAGATTATAGTTGCGCGACCCGTACGCACGTCGTAGCGACGTTGTACCGCAATAATACCACCCGTCACACCCATCAGGACTGGGTTGACGTCTGCGACAGCATTTGTGACATTGAGGGCGAGGCGGCCGAAGGCGCCCGCCTTGCGGAGGAGCGCCTTCAGCCTACCCCGCCGAGGAGGCATGTGCTTGTGTGTTGTAACTTCGTAGACTTTGGGGGTGAGATGTGAGATGGGCAAGCAACAGCGAATCCCGCCAGCTACTTATCGCACGCGCTCACGGGCTCGGAATCTTCGGCGGGAATCGAGAAGCATCGCACACTGTGCACCCGTACCGCTCAGAGCGGAATTCAACAGATCACTCATAGTATGCTGTGCGCATACCTGTGCCTCGGTGCTGCTCCCGAGACCAAGTGAGGTGACTGTCATCCTCACCTCGCGTTTGGAACTTTCGGAGATACATAATCACTCGCCGGTGATAACGGGCGACAATGGCATTACTGCGGCGCGGCGCTTCTGAGCTGCAGATGGAATCCTTGCTGTTGTTTCGGTATAAGCAAGACGGTATTGGGGATCCGCGATTCTTCACAGGACCCGACTGGGAGTGCTTGCGTTGCAATGTTTACGCGTTCCGGGCTTCTTCCAGTTCTTGAGCGTGTCTCGAGCTTGCCTGGACATGCACAAAAATAGCTACACTGGAACCGGTGTGAGACTGTAGATAGCCGAATTGAGGGTAAGCATTCTACGAAGGTCTGGTGGAGTTCCCGGCGATAGTAGGCCCACCGATAGCATGCTGTATGCATATAAAGAGGGTTCCTGAATGCCCCGATGACTGCAACGATGAGGAGGCCGGACCCGTTCGATAGGTGAAGAACCAAATTTCGACGTGCCTAGGCGTCACGGAGCGGCTTCTTGAACGGCAGGGCCGCCAGTCAATGACGCGGGATGTCGCCGCCGACAGCGCTCCGAAGCTGTCATCGCCTGGCCCTTGGGCGAGGCGAGCCCGGTCAGCGTTCCTTGTGGACGCTCACTGCTTCAGAAGGTATAAAGAGGGCGATACGGAATCGGAATCAAAGTAACTTGAACTTGACCTCTTTCACTTCAACCACCATGTCGGAAGGCTCAGAAACTTGCACAATCAGCGAATATATGTGCGTAGAATATTCTGCCCATATTTCTGGGCTGACGACGTCGTCCAGCTTGACCCGGCTTATCCAGGCGAGACGCTCGTCGACGTCACTGACGACGTCGAAGCTAACTTCGCCATTGTCCAGCTCGGCGTCAAGTCCATCTTTGGTGTTCCCGGCGACTTCAACCTCGCATTTCTCGACCAGATTGACGACCACAAGGACATCGAGTGGGTCGGCTGCTGCAACGAGCTCAACGCTGCGTACGCCGCGGACGGCTACGCGCGCGTCTCCAAAGGTCCGTCGTCGCCGTATCGCGCAGCGAGCTCGCTACTCATAAAATTGTCAGGTCTCGGCGTGCTCGTGACGACCTTTGGCGTGGGCGAGCTCAGCGCTCTCAACGGCGTCGGTGCGAGCCCAGCCCCTATCCATATTTAGGCGACGCGTTCTGACTGATCCGACATTGCCTCCGCTCTCTCACAGCTGGCGCTTTCAGCGAGCGCGTCCCTGTCCTGCACCTTGTCGGCGTACCCAGCACCGTTCACCAAGCCCACCATGCCATTCTGCACCATACGCTCGGCGATGGACGTGCGTGAAATCTGCGTCACCACTTGCTTTGTTGAAACGAGCCTCTTCGTGCAGGCTTCAACGTCTACCTCGAATGCGGCGCGCACGTCACCATCGGCCAGGAGATGCTCATGACCGCAGAGCGCGCCAGTGCGCAGATTGACAAGATGCTTATCACCGCCTTGACCACCGTGCGTGTCATTTTGCCTCAGATTTCTCTTCCCAGCGTATCCCCGCGGGTTCTTGACATCCACCTGCATCACTACGCGACTTTGGCAAGCAGTCAGTCGCTGGCAACGACAGTGTACTTGCTATGTCTGGCTCTTTGCTGTCTGGGGCCACATCTGCACTTGGCGCACTTCGTGTTCTCTACGCCAGAGCGTGCAATGTCGACTCCTTGCTTTGCTCATCGTTTCATTCTTTCGGTATTCTCTCCAGCGTCATGCCTATCCTATCCGCATATTGTACCGGGTGTTCAGTGCTGCCTATGCCCCGCGTGTTCGATGTTTTGGCGTTTTACCTCCCTTCCCCCATCGTCCTCCTTGCCCTGTCTCGCGCCCCTGCGCTTTGCGTTCTCGACATTAACGCACTGCCGCCGCACCTCATTGTCTGAACTGACTAACACGCCCCGCAGTGTCGTCCGACGTACCTCACACTTCCGACCGACCTGGTCTTTGCAAAAGTCTCTACTGCGCCGCTCTCGCGCACGCTCACACCCTCGCGTATCCGCGAGGCGCTCTTCACCTTGCCCTCACCACACTCCGAGCTTGCGCAACTCCACGACTCTGCCGTCTCCGCAATCACCAAGCTCTGCGCCTCTGCTGAACGCCCAGTCATTCTCGTGGATGCGTGCGCCACCCGTTTCGGCGTCATCGAACACGCAAAGAAGCTCATCGAGCACACGGGAATGACATTCTTCACCACGCCCATGGCCAAGTCCGT
>KV426792.1:0-11850 GCA_001632375.1 Exidia glandulosa HHB12029 | reverse complement strand
AGCGTGATGGCGACGTAGCAGCGCATTAGCGCGCTCTGCGACTGCGGGCTCAGGAGCGCGAGGACGGAGGGCATGAAGAGCGAGCTGGTGACGAGGTGCATGGTGAAAAAGTCGGCTCTGAAGCCGTGCGCCTTGCTCCAGCCGCCGACGCCGTAAATGAGAACCGCGAGCCAGCTGAGCTCCTCTATCTTGACCTTGAGTTCCTCTGCCGACGAGACGTCGCCGACCCATTCATCGGCGTAGGCGCGGATTAGGGCACCCTCCTTCTTGAGCGTATCGGCAAACTTGGAGCCGCTCTTGGACTGGACAACGACACCCGGCGCGAGCTTCGGGTCTTTCAACATGCGTGCGAGGATGGTGAAGGAGTGCGTGCCCGACGCCGCAGGCTTGGACGACAGCGTCAGCGATTGCGTGAGCGACGAGAGCGTTCCCGCAACGGTAGATGATCTGAAGAACTCTGGTGGCATAAGCGCCTTCGTTGCAGTACCATGTACGGCGGTCCACGCGAGGCCCTCGGCTGCCATACCGGGAATGTTGAACTCTGCACCGTGTCCAAAGTGAATGATCGGATGGACAAGACCTCCCATGAACCTATCGAGCATTTGCGGGGCCTTGTTCGGGTCGGTCTCGGAGCCCCAATTGGCGTCTGAGGCGAAGACATAAGTTTCGAGTGTCGGTGCAACGCCTTTGGTGAGGACCTCGTTGGAGAAGAAGTCGAGGTATGAGTTGTAGTAGCTGAGAGATGAATGAGCCTTGATACGACTGCGAGCACAAACGCATGTACTTTTCATCGCCGAGATGATCCTTCCAGTTCTGGGAGTCGATGGGGCCCTGGAGGAGGTCAACACAGCGACAGGCGGCGAAGGATGCGACTTACAGGGCTCTTGAAGGCGGGACGTTGATAATCGGCATGCTCATCGAACGCGGCCCTAATGAGAGACGGTTTGGCACCCCTAGAGCGTCGTCAGGTGTTGTTGGCACGGCGCAGCACGTGACGTACATCTTGTACGCCGCAAAGAGATGATGGGTGAGATGACTGGAACGCGCGCGTGAGTGCTGGATGATGTGGTGTATGCGGTACTGCTCACTTGTGAAAGCCCATGTGGTTGAAGAAGATGTGGTACTTTGTGTAGTCCTCCTTGAGACACTGGACGAGCATGGCGGCTGAGCCCTCCGAGATGCCAGGCATGGCGGTCGGGCTGAGCGACGAGGGCGGCTGTGAGGGCAGCGGGAAGAGCGCGTCGAGCGTGTGGGTGGACATGGCTGCGAGATGCGGGAGTGGACGTCGGACGGGTGTCCTTAAGAGGGTGCGCGGGAGAAGTGAAGTCATAGGGGGCAGTGGCACGTGCAGGAGCTGTCTGAGTAAGTAGCTGCGTACTGCACGAATACACTTGGAGTAACAAGTCGGGTCATTACTGCTGACTGCCCGGCCGTCGACGCGCAACCCAGAGACGAGGAGAGACGGAGACGGGAGCGGAGCGCCAACGTGCCGGTCCCTCGAAGTGCAGGATGGAAGTCGTCCACGTCAAGTCCAAGCCCCCCTCGCGCGCACTCAAGCGCAAGCACCCCCGCGCACACGCCCTGCCCGTTCCCAAACGCGCAAAGCGCGCCGCACTCGACGAGCTCCCATGGCACTCTGTCGCGCGTCCCTCGGAGGCCGGTCTGGACGAGTACGGCGACGTGCTCGAGCTCGAGGAAGTTGACGGCGTCGATGTCGTCTACGAGACCCAGGGCGACAATAAGGTCGCGCGATTTGAGGTACGTCTTTAGCTCAGCGCAGATTTTGCACCTCACGAATGCGCACAGATTGCCGACGGCCGCCAAAAAGCAAAATCCCCCGTTGTCGCGGACGACAGCGACGTCGAAGACTCTCCAGAACAGCTCCCAGAGCCATTTGTCACGACCTTTGATAGTGGGCGACGCGTCGTTTCCAGCCAGAACGGTTTGCTGAAGTCGCGCCACAGCACAGACGCTCCTGCCCGAATGGGCATCCTTCTCGCTGCATCCACAACTTGCAGCTACCTTACACCAACAAAATTTTAAATCTCCAACAGCCATACAAGCACGTGCACTGCCCGTGGCGAGTGCAGGACGCGATGTCATTGGCGTTGCTGAAACGGTGCGTGTAACCTGTCTTTTCCGACGCGCTACTCACAACTTCCCTTGTAGGGTTCTGGAAAAACGCTCGCATACGGACTGCCTATCCTACACCACCTTCTAACCACCCCTCGGCCTGCAAAAGCCAAGGGCCGTCGACCAGTTCGCGCGCTCGTTCTCGCACCAACCCGCGAACTCGCGCTGCAAGTCTGCAATCACCTAAAAGCATGCCTGGCCGACCCGATCAAGAAGGAGGACGAAGAAGAGGAGACCAAGGGCAAGAAGATACCGGTCAAACCTCCCGCAGTCAGCGTGGCACCCATCGTCGGCGGCATGTCCGCGCAGAAGCAACGCAGAGTCCTCGATCGCGGTGTTGACGTGCTTGTCGCGACTCCAGGTCGATTGTGGGACATCCTGAGCCAGGTAAGTGCTCTCCTTGTACTGCATTTGGGAGTGCTAGTAGCTCATGTGGGCATGATTGCGCCAGGACGACACTTTAGCGACGCAGATCAAGCAGCTCAACTTCCTCGTACTCGATGAGGCGGACCGTATGATCCAAGCGGGTCACTTTGCTGAGCTCGACAATATCCTGAAGCTGACTGTACGCATGGACGTGTAAGCCCCTCGGCACATTCTGTGGGAGCTGCTGCTGACGAAGACTCGTCCTTGTCCAATGGCACTCGACACACAGTCCTGAAGAGGATCCTCGTGACCAGCTCGGCGACGCTGCGACGAAGAGCGCTCTGCCGAAGAACGAACATATGCAGACTTTCGTGTTCTCTGCCACGCTCAGCAAAGACTTGCAGCGGAATCTGAAGAAGCGCTCGAAGTTCAAAAAGGCGCACAAGACTTCGACGTTGGATGACCTCCTGCTTCGTTTGGACTTTCGGGACAGTGACCCAGAAATTATCGACCTCAGTCCCGAGGGCGGAGTTGTCTCAACCCTGCAGGAGAGCAAGATCGAATGTCTCGTCACTGATAAGGTATATGGTCATCTCGTAAATGTACACGACCCCTTCTGACACACATTCAGGATGCATACCTGTACTACTTCCTGCTGCGCTACCCCGGCCGCACGCTCGTCTTCCTCTCCGCCATAGATGGTATCCGGCGCCTCGCGCCCTTGTTCGAGCTCCTGCAACTCAAATCCTTCGTCCTGCACTCGGAGCTACAGCAAAAACAGCGTCTCAAGACGCTCGACCGGTTCAAGGCCGAATCGCGCTGCGTGCTGCTCGCGACGGACATCGCGGCGCGCGGGTTGGACGTACCGAGCGTGGACCATGTCATCCACTACCAGCTCCCTCGCAGCGCGGACACGTACGTGCACCGTAACGGACGAACGGCACGCGCGCGCGCGGATGGGTTTGCGCTGATGCTCTGTGCGCCGGACGAGCGCCGGACTTTGCGTGCGCTCATGGGTGCGCTCGGCCGTACCGAGAGCGAGCTTCCCGAACTTAACGTCGAGCACGATATACTGGACAAGCTCCGCGAGCGTATCGCACTTGCGCGCAAGATCGATGGGATGCAGCATCGCGTAAAGAAGGAGAACCACGAGCGCAAGTGGATGAAGGAGGCTGCGGACGCGCTGGGTGTGGACGTCGACTCGGACGTCATGAGTGCGAGCGAGGATGAGGACGATGAAGAGCGCGGTGCGCAGAAAAGCAGGAGGAAGAAGCGGAAAGTGCAGGAGGGCGCGTTGAAGGCCGAGTTGAAGGCGCTCCTCGCACAACCCGTCATGGCTCGCGGCGTTTCCGCCAAGTACATCACGTCCGGGAGCCGACCCATCGCGCACGACATGCTCACGGGAGATGGTACGTATCAGGCGACATGTGTTTTGCATGCGCTGACGCAGTATTCAGCTCACGATGCGATGCTGGGCGTAAAGAAGGCGGACGCTCGGTCGGAGGTGGTGCATCGTAAGAAGAAGGTCAAACCGAAAGCAGAGGCGAAGGTCGAGGAGGAATGGAGTGGGGTAGAAGACGAATAGATACAACTTCTATATATCAGTAGGGATACAGGCTGCTCAGAGCTCACGATTTTATCACATCGTCCACGGAGTCATCGAGGACCATGTCTTCGACCTCTGCGTCCTCATCTTTGTCGGTCTGTGGATCTTTTATGACGCCACTCGGTGTGTCCTCTAGATTGTCGGCCTTGACAAAGCGTTCGCTGAGCGGCAGGGCTTCTACGTTTCCACCTACTGTGGTCACCTCCGTCAGTGCGGTAGGATGGTCTGCCATATGTCCAGGACCCGGATCGTCGAGTTCGTCAACAAGTCCCAGAGCATGGCCCTCGATGGTAGCTGGTCCAGCGGAGTCGCTCGCAGATGAATGCGGGAGAAGCAACGGTGAGATGGGTGGCGAGCGGGACCGGGAGCGCGAGCGACTTCGTGCGCGCGCGTCGTCGTGCAGGAAGGGGATGGGCGAGAATATGGGTGTTGTGGCGAGCTTGAGCGATGCGGCGGAGGCGGCGAGCCCGTCGAACTCATCGTCCTTGCCGTTCGCCTCGCCAGGTGCGACGGGAGGATACGAGTCCCAGGTGGAAGTCACGAGCAACGCGCGCTCGAGCGCACGGAGGAACTTGCCACTCGTCTTGTAATGCTGGCGCGGCCGCAGCGCGAGCTCACACACGCGCTGGATGGTGAACGGCGGGTTGCCCTCGTCGAAGTCGTCGAGTAGCGCACAGACGCGACCCTTGAGTTCGATAGTCTCCTCTGGCGTGAGGAGCGAGGGTAGGAGTCGCTGGGGCTTGGCGCGCCGGAAGGGAAACGCAGGGATGACGAGCCCATGCAGCGTCGCGGGCGCGTGCGTCGCGGTCAGGCTCGGGCTGCCCAACGTCGCGGTCACGCTCGTCGAAGGGATCGTGGGCTTGGCTGACGCGGGTATTATGGGCGCAGGATGAGCTACAAAGTCCTCGAGTGCCTGCGTCGCGTGTCAGTGCATACCGCGCCGACGTCTGAACGTGCCCGGCGCACCTTGTTGATGCGATACTTGATCATATCTCGCAATCGCGACCACTCAGAGCTGAAAATCTAGTCAACTAAGCGCCGTACAAGACAGAAACACGCGTACTCGACTACATTCGTGTCTGCGATCTGCTGCAAGAACCCGTCGTACTCTGCACGCGTCGCTCAGCCACATGCGACTCCTAGGGGGCATCTACGCGCCTGGCTGCCACTGGAAGTCCGGGGACAGGTCGTGAGTTGCGTCGGGCTGTTCTACGTCCATCGGGACGGACGACGAGGACGAGGAGTCCATCATGGCGGGAGACAAAGTGCTATTGCATACGGGCTTTGATACTCTCGACTAGATGGTTCATACGCAGACGCATGTCCGGCTGCCCTCTCCCTCTTCCTCTGCCTCTCCCACTGCCGCGCGCGCTGTCCTGGCCTCTGCGCCGTCCGAGCGGATCCGCCTTGTGCGTGTGCAGCGACTCGCGCGAGTACGCCTTCCGTCCGAGCTCGCGAAGAGAGTCAGACTCCTCTAACGCCTTTTCTGTAGTCTTGACGCGCTCCGGCTTTGTATTGACGCGCTCCGGCTCTTTGGGTTTGGAAGGAGGAGTCGGCGGCGGCGAGGGAGAGCGCGACTCGATCCCATGCCACTCCTCAAACTCGTCGCCGCCGTCGCCGCCGTCGTCCCCGCGCTGCGTCTGGGGCTCCATCTTTTTCTTCTCTGCGCGCCATTGCGCCTTTATTTTCTTGCCCTCGACCCATTCCTGCTTCAACTTCTTGGCTGTGCAGGGTTTAGCCACGCTGCGGGTCGATGCACAGGACACTCACCGCGGTTGAGAGGCAGATGGGGGAAGGTCGGGGGCGCCTTGCGTTTCCTCGAGTCACCGTTTGTCGTGTGCTCGGGCATGACTCTTCTCTTCTCCGAGTCGGTATAAGACGTCGACGGTCGGAGCTCGAGGCATAGGCACGCTCTTTCTTCCCGCCGTGTTTCCGGTAGCAAAGTCACAACCCCCACTCAGCCCTCTTCCACATCGCATGAGCATTCAGAACCTCAACACTTACGGTCTGTTCGCGCTGCACGTCTTGGCTGGCCCGCGCGCTCACACAAGACTCCCCCCTCCCAGACCCGTTCGCGGACGAAGGGGATGCTATAGGAGACGAGGTCGGCACCCAGCAGAACTACATCCATATCCGTGTCCAGCAGCGGAATGGTCGTAAGACGCTGACGACGCTGCAAGGCCTGCCCAAGGGTGCGTCGCTCTCCCCCGATTACGTGTGGCACGGACCGTCGGACGCTGATTGCGATTGGCTCGGTGTAGAGTACGATCCCAAGAAGCTCCTCAAGGCTTTCAAGAAGGTGCGCCCGCCCATCTCGCTCACTTGACCGTGCTGACCCGTCGAGCAGGAGTTCGCCTGCAACGGCACCCTCGTTGACGACGAGGAGAACGGGCAGATCATCCAGCTGCAGGGCGACCAGCGCCTTAAGATCTCCAACTTCCTCATCGAGGAAGGCATCCCCAAGAGTACCATCAAGCTGCATGGGTTCTAGAGTGTTGAGGGGACCGCGGCGGCACCGCTCGGCGCAGGAGCTCCGTTCACACGCTACTGCCAGAGCCACCGTGCTGTCATCGCACCCGCCGCCGCGGATCCGAATTCTGTCTGTAAACTCTCGTTCATGCATGTGCTATCGCTCTCAGACTTGCTTGTGCTTGTATCGATTGCTTCCTTCTCAGCTTCTCGGGTGCACGGTGCGATGCGGACGGCGTCAGTAGACGACGTCGGCGTGTATTAAGTATTCCTTGTTGTTGCTCGTCACGATTGTTCGATGCACCTTGCGCGCGAACCGATGCGCCTCGGACTCGCTCGCCATGCGCACGAGCCATCGAGAGGTCACGGCGGGTGCCTTGCCAGACCTACAACACTATTGTTTCAGCACCGTGCTCAGCAAAAATCAAGATAACGCACGGTGGAACAACAGCCACGATGGTAGCCTCGCCCGCGTCGCGAAGCTCGAAACCCTCGCACAGACTGACACGGACGTGCGTGTGGTACCATCGGCCCGGGCAGCCACTGAGCACGACGGCGGTGCCGCGCTCGGCGATCCCTGCGTCTGCACCGGTGCCCGTGACGATGCCTCGACGCATGGCCTCCTCGCGCCCTTCAACGCCTCGCGTGCGTCCCGGCGCCTCGATGGAGTGTGCGCGCACGGCGAGCGGGAACGTGGACATGTGCGACAAACGCAGCGCCTCCTGCGCGGGCTGGGAAGCCTGCAGGTTTGCTAAGGACACGAATGCGACGCCCGTGGGCTTGAAGCGGTTGTAGTGCAGATAAACTATTGCGCCGACGCGTCAGTCGCGCGAAGACAAGTCAAGAACACTTGAGAGCGCACCGCGGTTGGCGCCAGCGATGTTGAGCCGGCGGAGGAGACGCCAGACGTCGTCATGCGTCGCCGTGCGCGGGAGCCCGGAGATGCGAAGGTCCTGGCGCAGGTCCTGGCGCGCTCCTCCTGCTGCTGCTCGCCCGACGAATTGAGCAGCTCGTCGGCCTGCGCTTTCGCCCAGCGCGGCCATTTTCGGTGTGAGGTTTTGAAAGCTCTGAGCTGAGTGTCAATCCGTGCTTTCTTGCTCTCTTTCCAAGAATGTCCAGCCGACGTAGGGACGACCGCGACGACAGAGACAGACGACCCTCCAGACGCTCGCCGCCACCCAGACGCCGCGACAGTCGGTCGCGAAGCCCGAGACGAGGTGCGCACTTTACTCACGCCGCCGCCACGCTTGGGCTTCTGAACTTGCGACCATTCTCTAGACGGTCGCCGACCCGAAAGAGAAGATGACAGACGACGCGACGATAGGGACCGCCGTGACCGGGACAGAGGCAGAGACGACCGCGACCGTAGAGACCACGACCGCGGTGGCGACCGCGAACGTGACAGCAGGCGACTCCGAGACCGCAGCCCTCCCCGCTTCGAGCGTGCACGAGAACCGCCGCCACCACCGCGTGACTCGCCTGCCCCAGCAGCTCCTGCTTCGTCGTCCAGTATGTCGTCCTTCTGCTACAACGAACCGTGCTCACATCGACGCACCCACCAGGTAAACCCGCGCGTCCCAAGGCGGCAGACCTCATTGATGACGCTCCACCTCCCGACGTCAAGATGGAGGGCACTTCGGAGGACAACGGTGAAGAGGTCGACGACGACGCGGCCATGATGGCCATGATGGGGTTCGGCGGCTTCGACAGTACGAAGGGCAAGGGCGTCGAAGGCAACCAAGAGGGCGGCGTGTACATTGCCAAACGTCGCACGTGGCGCCAGTACATGAACCGTCGTGGTGGTTTCAACAGGTGCGCTATACGCGCGCTTTAGTCCGGGGTTCCGCACACTGACTTGAGATGCGTAGACCTCTCGACAAGATCAAGTAGTCCACGCCCGCGTTGCTCTCTCGAACAAGCTTCTCATATCGCTGCGTTTGGACAGTCCGTTGTAAAAGGTAGATACTCGTTACGTGTGGTCGTTGTCGTTGCTGAACAATACAGTCTATTTCACCGTGGCCCAGTCATGTTTCTCCAGGGAAGAGCTGGTAAGTTCCCTCTCTGTTGACGACCTCTGCCTTTGGACGCCATCACCCCGTATGCTGCGTCTTGCAGCCCTGGTCTTCGATCCAGTATCCGGGGGTAAAGCGGCGTGTTACTTTGGGCTCTCATAAGATTTGGGATACGCGTGAGCGTTGCAAGGTGTCTCTCGAACAGACTTTGTCTGTTGTGACCTGACGTTAAATACACGCTGGTTTCCAATGCTAGAGTTTCAGGAATAGTAGATCGAAAATGTCGCGTGGATTATATGTGTAGTATGACTCGAGGAGCATTGAAGAGTGTCGTGTGCACACGTCGTCGAGGTTGCGGCTGAGTACACGCGCGGTTCGGCGACTCCGCTCACCCTGCGTGTCTCCCGCTCCTCTACACGATGTGGTTAACAGACGCTCAGAGTGCGCGCTCGCCGTTTCCGCCCCTGCCCGCGTCCTAACACCAACCTTGCGCAGAGATTGGGGTCGCGCTGACGTCGTTCGGCGGGCTGTTCATGCTGCTCGGCGTCATCCTCTTCTTCGACGGCGCGCTCCTCGCTCTTGGCAACGTTCGTCCTGCCCACCTCCCCGACTCGCGCTAATCGTGGCGCAGGTACTATTTCTGAGCGGGCTCACGCTGATCATCGGACCGCAAAAGACGTTCTACTTCTTCGCGCGCAAGCAGAAGCTGCGCGGGACGCTCTGCTTCCTCGGCGGCATCGTGCTCGTCTTCCTCAAGTGGCCATTCATAGGCGTCATCGTCGAGACGTTCGGCTTCCTCAACCTCTTCGGGTCCGTCACCGCAACTCTAGTTCGTATCGTGTCGTCTCGCTGACACGCGTGCAACTTTAGAGACTTCTTCCCCGTCATCCTCACGTTCCTGCGACAAATACCAGGCGTGGGCACGTTCCTCAACCTGCCCTACATCCGCGCAGTGCGTCGCGTTCCCCGTGATGACGACTGACTGACTGACGTGGCGTGCAGGCCGCGGATCGTCTCGCAGGCTCGCGACCGTCCATGGTCTGAGTCCACGCTTGCACGACAAAAGTACGCGCCATTGCATGCTGACGATAGAGAGACGGACCCCGCCCCGACCTATGTATTTCGTTCGTGTGCATTATTATCTCTTTTCTTCATCCTTGGGTTTCCGACGTGCACTTCAACAAAACTCATCTTCATGGTCAGCTACAGACGGGACGCGACAGGAATCTACAATACAATCTGAGAGCGGGTGAGGGAATGGGACTGGGCGGACTAATGCTGCGTATAGCGAATGCATAGACATGGACATGGAGAGAGAGGCGAAGCGAGTGAGAAAGCGAGAGAGCGCTGAGCATAAACAGAGTCCACCATAACGATAACATGCCTCAAACTACATCCCTCAATACCGCGCACGCTTCGCCACTCCAGAAGGGTCAAGCTGAATTGGCGCGAGAGGTTGACGCATCTCCCCTGCAACTCTGTAAGAACCGCCGTCAGCCACTTTGCACTAAGAACGACGATGTCTCGAACATACTTGTGATATCCGTCTGCCGTGCGCTTGACAGCGGGTTGGTTCTGGCTCGTCGAAGCATTCTGCGCATACATTGGCATCACATATACAGACGCCTAGGAAGACGAACGCACCATGCCGTCCGGGAATTGAAACCCGCCAAGCGCAGTCGGCGGCGGGCGATGGGGCCGCACTTGCGGGTGAGCAGGCGCGGGTGCTCGGGTTTCGCTACCCATGGCTTCTTCGATAGCGGCGAGGCGGGCCTGCATGCGCGGACTCGAGCCGCCGCGAGCATTCTCGCCCGCAGGCGCAGGCGCAGAGTCAGACTCGTGCAGGGCCTGCTCAATCTTTGCACGGCGCTTAGCTGCGGCCTCGGGATCGTTGCGATTCGACGGCCCAGAGCGCGAGCTGGAGCTCGAGCTTGAGTTCGGTTTGCTTGTGGGGAGCGGGAGCAACTGAGCAGTCGGCGACGGCTTCGGGTGGATGACGGTGGAGTGACCCGTGGGCTCGAACGTGCTTGTGTCGCTGGGAGAGACGAAACCGCTGTCTTCGTGCAAGATCGGCGGGCCGGTGTCCGTGTCGAGTATCGCCGCGAGCATGTCCTCGTCATAATCATCTGAGAACGAATCGTCGCGCTGAGGAGGAGCAGGCTCTTTCTTCACAGCATGTGTCACAGATTGCGGAAGCAGAGGAGGCGGGGGACGCTGTTGCTGAGGTGGGGGTGGAGCTCGTAGTTGATGTTGGACGGTGGGTGCGTGGGATTTCGCTGGAAGGTTCTGGCCAGACGTTGATGCTACGGGAGGCTTAGGCATGGCGACGCTAGCGTTGGCAGGGCGGGCGGGTTGTTGTTGAGGAGGAGGAGGTAGTGAGGTATTGGAACCAGAAGCATTTGCAGAGCCTGAGCCTTTCGGCGGTCGACGAAACGACGACGCGTCCACTTGCTCCTACGACCAACGTAAGCACTCTACCCATCGCAGACGTATGAAAGTTACGGACTGGTTCTTTTTTGTGCTTCATGACCTCGGCGCAGTACCTCTTGTCATAGACGCAGTTGCCGGTCGCGTTGCCAAAGTTTCTGAGAGCGCGCTTCATCGCGTCCGTCACGGCCTCTTTCTTGCACTTGTCGAAGGCTGCGGCCTTGCCCCTCGCGTTATCAATGCTCCCGGTTCCAACGTCCTCGTGAAATACGCCGTCGCGTAGCGTAACGCGCACGATCGCCGACGCGCACACATTGAATCTGTTGCCGTCGAGCTGGTCGCAGAAGTCTATCTGTATCGATATGACCTGGCTAGACCAGCCGTTGAAGCCAAAGACCTCGTTCGCTAGGCGATGTCAGCTCTCCTAGCGCAAGGTGGCGAGCATGCGCACCGATATTGATCAGTCTCCAGCCCTCGACATATGTGAGCTTGCCGGCGCCGCCTGGTCCTGGGCGCTGCGCAACGTATTCTGGCCCCAGACGCTGGGACAGGAGGCTCTGGAGACGGTCGATGCGCTCTGGCGAGTCCCAGCTGGCGTCGGCGAGCGAGTTGCCGCCACCAAAGGAGGAATTTGAGCCGTGCATGGACGCGTTGTAGGCGTGGTTGCTGTGCTGCACCATTCTCTGCGGCTGGTCCATCGCGGCGAGTAGATGCTCCGAGAGACCGACAGTTGACATCCAGGAGTCAAGGAGCGGAAACAGAGTCAAGGAGCGGAAACAGCCGTGCGGGGATTCAAAGTCGCGTTTGCCCTCACGCGTCACGCTCACATGGCGCGCG
>KV426791.1:0-11988 GCA_001632375.1 Exidia glandulosa HHB12029 | reverse complement strand
ACTGGAGGAGGATCGTAAGTAACTCCATATAACGGTTCTGGACCCTCGTTGAGTCCGTGCGGGATAGCGGCATCGGGCTCGAATCCGCGCTCCTCTTCGCGGACGAAGGCGCCAAAGTCGTCGTCGCAGACCTCAACCTCGACGCCGCCAACCGCGCAGTCGCCCTCATCGCCCAGAAGACGCCCAACGCCCAAGCCATCGCCGTCAAGACCGATGTCGGCAACGAGGCGCAGGTCAAGGCGCTCGTCGATACCGCCGTCAAGACCTACGGCCGACTCGACATTATGGTGCGCAAATCGTCCCACTCCACGACCTGACTTAGACTTTAAGTTCAACAACGCTGGTGCGTGCGTCTTCTAGATCGTCGGTCCGGCGCTCCGGTGGCACACGACTGAACTGACTCGACAGGAATCATGCACCCTGAGGACGACAACGCCATCACAACCGAAGAACGCGTCTGGTCCGTCACGCACCCCATCGCCTTCCCTTTGCCTCACGCTCACTCTCATTAGGGATCTGACGATGCAAGTCAACGTCAAAGGCGTCTGGTTCGGCTGCAAGTACGCCGTCCAAGCCATGCGCGCCAACCCCGCGCCCGTAGGCGGCAGCATCATCAACACCGCGTCTTTCGTAGGCCTTATGGGCGCCGCAACGCCCCAAATCGCCTGTCCGTCCCCCTCCGTTTGCTATCGTTCGACGGCTAACCCCTATCTGTGGCTCTTTAGATACGGCTTCAAAGGTGCGTGCGCAGATCTCTCAATGCACCCGTCGGCCGATTGTTGTCCGCGGACTGAATGGACATTGACATTGACATTCACCATTTAAATCGGACAGGGCGCGGTGCTCGCCATGACGCGCGAGCTGGCGATGATACACGCCCGCGAAGGAATTCGCTGCAACTCCATCTGCCCAGGCCCGCTTAAGACTCGTAAGCATATCGTCTCTTCCTCTCCTTACCAAAGGTCCAACGTGCTCATCGACGGTCATTCCAACCCTAAAGCACTTTTGATGAACTTCCTCGACACTGCCGAAAAGCGCGACCGCCGACTCGTCCACCTCCCCATGGGCCGGTTCGGCGAAGCTATCGAAATTGCTCAGGCAGCTTGTTTCCGTGCGTCTATCTCCCCATCCCCATCCCCTTCTTCCGCTAACGAATGTGGTACCCCACCCTTCCTTTAACCGTGTACAGTAGCGAGCAATGAGAGCAGCTACATTACGGGAACGGACTTCAAGGTCGACGGCGGCCTTACGTCGTGCTACGTCACGCCGCTTGGAGAACCTGCGCTCGAGCCTCCGAGCAGTCTCGTACCGAAGCAGTGAGGAGTGAGCAGTGATAGGGACGTGGCAGAAGAATCTTGGTGTAGAGGTATTAGATGGGCATCATTCGGGATACAATGCTTTTTTCAGTCTCTTCGATTTGATACGATATGAAGGGTCATGGAGAGAGCGCACAGATTATATTAGCACTTTAGCATGCGCCTCACTGATTCGAGCTGGTGAAGGAAGTGCGGAACGCGAGGAAGTCCAAGATCTCCGGATTTTGCCACGCCATCGGTTGACTCTTGCCTCCACCATGCATCATGCACACGTTTCAGAGGAGGGACACCAGACCAGCACACTACCCATTACAACTGCCTTGCCTCCTTCTGACGCAGACGCGGCATGCACGACCGTAATGCTCCTTCCCTATGACCGCTTTTTCCTCTGCGAGGACCAGCGTGGACGGTGGACCTGCTACAGTACTCGCGCACTGGTTTCCGCGGGGAGTAATCTCCTTCACATATAAATCCCAAGCCCCATCCGCGTCTACATGCACCTAACGCAGGCAAAAACGCATCGCCATCGACAACGCAGCGAGTTACCAAACTGTCCTGGGCTCTGCGCTAAGTAGGACGCACGGGGTCACGAATCTGAAGCAGCAGTTTGCTTGCGGATGAACAGTACTGCGCGTACGTCTGTGCGTATTATTACCGTGACGTGTACTTCTCGTTTTCGTCACTGCCGACATCCTTCGCAACTCGACCGGCAGAATTATGAACTACTCGCATAATCGCCTGCAGTCGACTGCCAGACAATCAACAGTATGTCGCCGCTACAAACCAGTATGCCGCTCGCTTGTCGAGTACTGTCCACCTTCTGGTTCGAGATTTCGTGTGTGGTGTCGTCCTTGGGTTCGACTCGACTAGACCACTGAAGCTCGCGTACCGTGGCAGTCGTCCATGCTGACCTAGCAGCACGATGCGTATCGGTCGCGAGAGCAAGACGTGCTTCGGTTCGGGCTAAGAGAGCTGGTTGGTAAGCAGGAAAAGTGGCAGGCGATATAAACCCAGAGCGGATCGTGATGGACAGTTGATAAACTACATCCTCCTCGTCCTCATGACGGTCTCCTCCGACGTGTCTGCTCCCCTCGTTGTCGTCATTGGCGCAACTGGCGTCCAGGGCGGTTCGGTCATTCGCAACCTCATCCAATCCGACAAACCCTACCGCCTCCGCGGGATCACGCGCGACGTCTCCAAGCCCGCTGCGCAGAAGCTCGGGCAACTTGGCGTCGAGGTAGTCTCTGCCAACGTCGTGGTCGGGAACGAAAGCGGTGTGGAGGAAGCGTTCAAAGGCGCGGATATTGTTTTTGTGCGTCTCAGATTCCATCGCGTTGCATGATCGCAGACTGAATGCAAAATCATGTAGGGCGTGACGAACTTCTGGGAGCACATGGATAGCTCGCGTGAGGTCGCGGAGGGCAAACTCATGGTGGACTCTGCGAAAGCAGTCGGTGCTAAACTATTCATATTCTCCGGCCTCCCGCACGTCACCAAGCTCAGCGGCGGCAAGTTCTCGCATGTCGCGCACTTCGACTCAAAAGCGGAAATCGTAGAGTATGCGCGCTCGCAGCTTCCGACGGTGGACGTTCAGGCAGGATAGTGCGTCCAAGTCTCCCTTTCCGTCTCTAGTTGAATTCGCGACTCTGAACCGACCGTCCTTCACTGGCAGCTATATGACGAATCTCACGGCACCCATGCTCGCTCCGGAGAAGCAGCAAGACGGGGCGTATATCTGGACTATGCAATGGGACGCAACTGCGCCGTTCCCGTGGATTGACATGGATGCCGATTACGGCTTGTTCGTCCGTTACGCCATCGAGTCGTCCGAGTACAACCAGGGTGGAGGGACGATCTTCTCTTATGCAGAGCATGCTTCGCATGTCCATATAGCTTCTATTCTCGAGAAGGGTACGTCTGCACGCTGTGCACTATCACATTTGACGTTCATGACGCGGTGACAGTCCGCGGCGTCAGCGTGAAAATCGCCACTCCTGGTGCTGCCGCGTTTCTCGCCGGGCTGGAGCAAGCCGGGCTTCCGCCCACAGCTCTGAACGTTTTCGGGGACCTCGTATATGTGACAGAGTGTGGGTACTGGTTCGGTAAGGAGCTCGAGGAGGAGCAGAAGAAGGTACGCGGTGGATTGGCCAGGGAACCAAGAACGTTCGAAGAGTTTCTGCGCGCCAACCCCGACTTCTTTGCTGCCTAGACATGTCGGCCCCTTAGCTTCGAATGTACTGGACCACAACTACACCCACACGCAACCGTGAGTGAAGGACCTTGCGCCCCTTGAGCGACAAGCTCGCAAAGCACAAAATTAAATAAGTATGTGAAACCTCCACATCCAGTATTCCGGACGGCAAACTATAGGCGCCTCATGCCACGAAAGTGAGTGCAACATTAGTAGATTACAGCATGCGTGCCGCGTCTCTCTGAGAAGCACGCTTGCACTACGCGGTGACTACAGACAGTAGCATAACCACCGCACCCGAGTTTGCGAAGGACCTCGCAGGCCGTCGCAGAACCTGTCGCCTAGATGCACCGAATGGAGTTCCCCTGAACGGTACAGATGGAAGAGGGTCTCGATGTCGGGAAATTGGAAGAACGTATCCATCACTGCAGACTGCAGTGGCGAGAGGCAGGTTTGGTTTTGAAATCTCGCGGCCGCTACCGGTGACACGGCTTCTAATTCGACCTTAGACCGATTCTTCCATTGCGAGGACCAGTGTGGACGCCGAACCTGCTACAATACTCGCGCACTGGCTTCCGCGGGAAGCACTTGCCTCTAGCTAGGAAACACCATTGGCGTCTACATGCACCTAAAGCAGGCAAAGGCGCATCGCAATCGACAGCGCTTTCAGCAAACGAGCGAGCCGCCAAACGATTCTGGGCTTTCTGCTTAGTAGGACGCGCTGGGCGCGAATCTGAAGCAGTGTTTGCTCGCGGATGAACAGCATTGCACGTGCGTCTGTCTGTACGCGCTCTGACTGCAACGGGCGCTTTCCGTTTCGTCACTGTCGACATTCTTCACAACCCGACCAACAGAATTATGAGCTACTCGCACAATCGTCTGGAGTCGGCTGCCAGACAATCGACATTATGTCGCCGCCACGAACCATTATGCTGCTCGCTTGACGAATACTGCGCACCTTCTGGTTCTATTTCGTGTGTGGTGTCGTCCTTAGGTTCAACTCGATTCGTCTGACTGAAACTCGCGTACTGCCTCTTTGGCAGTATTCCATATGACTTAATGTGACTGCGCAGTAGTCTCGGTAGCGGGAGCAAGACGTCGTTCCAGGCTAGGACAGTTGGTTGGTAAGCAGGAAAAGTGGCAGGGCGCTATAAACCCAGAGCGGATCGTGATGGCCAATTCATAAACTTCATCCTCCTCATCTTCATGACGGTCTCCTCCGACGTGTCTGCTCCCCTCGTTGTCGTCATTGGCGCAACTGGCGTTCAGGGCGGTTCGGTCGTTCGCAACCTTGTCCAGTCCGACAAACCCTACCGCCTCCGCGGCCTGACGCGCGACATCTCCAAGCCCGCTGCGCAGAAGCTCGCGGAACTTGGCGTCGAGGTTGTATCTGCCAATATCGTGGTCGGGAACGAAAGCGGAGTGCAGGAGGCATTTAAAGGCGCGGACATAGTTTTCGTGCGTCTTGGGTTCATTCGCATTGCAGATTCGACAACTGACTAATAAACACCAGGGCGTGACGAACTTTTGGGAGCACATGGACGCCTCGCGTGAGATCGCGGAGGGTAAACTCATGGTTGACTCTGCGAAAGCAGTCGGCGTCAAACTGTTCATCTTCTCCGGCCTCCCGCACGTCACCAAGCTCAGCGGTGGCAAGTTCTCGCGTGTCGCCCATCTCGACTCAAAAGCGGAGATAGTAGAATACGCGCGCTCGCAGATTCCGACGGTGGACGTACAGGCTGGCTAGTACGTCAGATTCTCTTGATTTCATGCTTGTATTCGCGAGGCCCTGATCGTGACCGTCTTTCAGCTACATGACGAATCTCACAGCGCCTCTGCTCGCTCCGGAGAAGCAGCAAGACGGGACGTATATTTGGACTATGCAGTGGGACTCGACTACTGCGTTCCCGTTCATCGACATGGAGGCAGATTACGGTTTGTTTGTTCGCTACGCCATCGAGTCGCCCGAGTACAACAAAGGCGGTGGAACTATCTACTCCTACGGAGAGCATGCGTCACATGTCAAGATCGCTTCGATCTTGAAGGAGGGTACGTCTCGAGTATTGTTCCGACGTTATGCTCATGACGGCTCGGATTGTAGTCCGCGGCATCACCATCCAGATAGTCACTCTTGATGCGGACGCGTATCGCACCAGCCTCGAGAAAGCCGGGGTTCCGCCTGCCGGTTTGGAGATATTCGGAGACCTCGTATACGTGACGGAGTTTGGGCTCTACTTTGGCAAGGAGCTCGAGGATGAGCAGCGGAAAGTACGCGCAGGATTGGCCAGGAAACCGAGAACGTTCGAAGAGTTCCTGCGCGCCAACCCCGACTTCCTTGCCGCATAAATTTGTTCACCCGGTAGCTTCGAATACAGACAGCTATACCTACCACCAGCAATTATGAGCGAAGGACATTGTGTACCTTGAGCGATCGCAGAGCACAATATTAACTTGAAGTATATGGCCGAGTAACCTCCACATCCATTATTCCGGACGGCAATCTATAGACGCCTCATGCCACGAAAGTGAGTGCAACATTAGTAGACTACAGCATGCGTGCCGAGTCTCGGTCTGAGAAGCACGGTTGCACTACGCAGTGACTGCGGCTCCTCTACCAGAGCTGCCGCCAGGTCACCCCTGCTGACTAGTACGAGCTCCACTGACCACTCCGGTGTTCATCTGACTAGGTATCTTACGGTAATGTATTGGTCAGCTGCGGATAATTTGGGGTACCCAAAACCTCTTTGTAATCCCCCGCGGCTCATCCTCGAGATTTAAAACGAGCGTCCACTTCATTGACGTTTCACCGACCTGCACCTCGCCTCACTGATCATAGTATGACGCTCTCTTCTCGGCCCTCAGCTCCTCTCGTCGTCGTCGTTGGTGCGACCGGGTTTCAAGGCGGTTCCGTTGTTCGCGAGCTCATCGCGTCTGACAAGCCGTACCGTCTGCGTGGGCTTACGCGTGATGATACAAAGCCTGCAGCTCAGGCTCTGATGGAGCTCGGTGTCGAAGTTGTCGCCGTGACCATCAGCGTCGGTAACGAAGCCGCTGTTCTTCGGGCGTTCCACGGAGCGGACATCGTCTTCGTACGTCCCATGCCGAGGCATATCGGCGGTCCCTTCCCGTGCTCATACTGCATAGTCCGTCACGAATTTCTGGGAGCATCTGGACGTTTCACGCGAGCTCGCCGAGGGCAAGCTCATGGTAGATGCAGCTAAGGCCGTAGGCGCCAAGCTGTTCGTCTTCTCCGGCGCTCTATCCGTGACTGAAAACAGCGGCGGGAAGTACACCCATATTATTCAGTGGGACAGCAAAGCAGAGATCGCCGCATATGCGCAATCGCAGCTCCCTACTGTCAACTGTCAAGCTGGCTAGTAAGTCTCTTGCCATCATAACGCGGTGCAGCGCATGATCTTACTCATTTCGAGCTACACAATTAACCTGGCCAATCCGTATGTCGGTCCTCGGAGACTCGAAGATGGCTCGTACGTTTGGGAGCAGCCGGATCTCAACGACCAGCTTTACCCGTACATTGATACGGGGTATGACTACGGGTTGTGGGTCCGCTACGCGATCGAGTCTCCCGAGTACAATAAGGGTGGAGGCACGATTCTGACGTGGGGAGAGCTTCTGCGCCCTTCAGAGGTCGCAGCCATTTTGGAGCGTAGTAAGCCCCTTCCCCTGTCTTCCAACTACATGCACTGATTCGCGTGTCCGGCAGCGCGCGGAATCAAAATCAAAGTGACTACTTGGGCGGATCGCGAGACGCAGCGCAAGTACCTCGAGAGTCTCGGTGCCCCTCCACACGTCGTTCTTGACGTCATTGAACACGCTTTCATGTCCGAGTTTGGCTATTACTTTGGACAAGAGCGCTCGGAGGAGCAGCAGAAGATCTGGGCTGCCCTTGCGCGCAAGCCTCGAACGCTCGAGGAGTTCCTAAACGCGAACCCCGAGTTCTTCCAGCAGTAATCCCCTCGCTCGGCTGGTGATTTTGACTTTACAGTATTCTCTTCAATCCCCACTCATGTATCATGCTCCCACCCCACATCGGCAACCGCCCTTCGCGTGTCTTATATAAGCAATGGAAACCCACCGACAGGCAATCATCACGTCAAGCTTGACGTATACTGAATTTATAAAGTTCCCAGGATAACCGCCGGCGGCCGGCTGACACAAGGTTTGAATTGGTAAGCTGCTTCGGGGCTGTATATAACGCTGAAATTGAGCCGCTTGTCTTTGGCCAGCCCGCTCCTCCAACGACATCTCAACAGCATAATGACCATCTCCTCAGACGTTTCCTCGCCTCTCGTTGTAGTCGTCGGGGCCACGGGCATTCAGGGTGGCTCCGTTATTCACAACCTCGTTGCCTCCGATAAACCTTATCGTCTTCGCGGTCTTACGCGCGATGCGTCGAAGCCTGCTGCTCAGAAGATCAAAGAGCTCGGTGTCGACATCGTTTCTGTCAACATCAGCGTTGGAAATGAAGCTGCCGTTCGCGAGGCATTCCGAGGAGCCACTGTTGTCTTCGTGCGTGACCGATGGCGTGATTGATACAAATCTTACGTAGACTTTGCAGAGCGTTACGAACTTTTGGGA
The DNA here is from genome assembly GCA_001632375.1 of Exidia glandulosa HHB12029. NCBI lineage: Eukaryota > Fungi > Basidiomycota > Agaricomycetes > Auriculariales > Exidiaceae > Exidia > Exidia glandulosa. The sequence goes on along the minus strand of KV426791.1, from coordinate 3,882 downwards.
ACATATGGACGTCGCGCGGGAGACAGCCGAGGGCAAGCTTATGGTCGATGCCGCTAAGGCGGTCGGTGTGAAGCTGTTCATCTTCTCGGGCCTGCCTCCGGTGAAGAAGCTCAGTGGAGGCAAGTACGTCAACGTGCAGCACTTCGACGGCAAGGCAGAGATTGTCGAATATGCGCGCTCTCAGCTTCCGACCGTAGACGTTCAAGCCGGCTAGTAAGTCTCCAACGCCACTACGGCGAAGCCCATCTCATCGTCCTGCAGCTATATGACAAATCTCACAAACCCTCTCGTCGCTCTTACCAAAGCCGAAGACGGCTCTTACCTGTGGGAGCAGTCTCCCAGTGGTGACCCTCGCTTCCCTTATATCGACATGGAGCACGATTACGGCCTTTTCGTTCGCTACGCCATCGAGTCTCCGGAGTACAATAAGGGCGGCGGCACAATTCACACCTACGGCGAGCTCGTCCGTACCTCAGAGGCTGCAGCCACACTCGAGCGAGGTAAGAGTACATGCAGAGATCGATGGGCCGGGTGATGATCTGATGTTTGCGTCCCACAGCCCGAGGCCTGAAGGTTGCAGTCACGAAATTTCCGGGTCAAGAGGCGCAGCGGGCTAAGCTCGAAGGTCTCGGATTTCCTCCTCACATTGTCCTCGACTTCTTGGACAGCGTCTTCATGGGAGAGTTCGGCTATTACTTCGGCTTGGAGCTCTCGGAGGAACAGCAGAAGGTCCGAGCGGGACTCGCGCGTCAGCCTAGAACGTTCGAGGAGTTCTTGCACGAAAACCCCGACTTCTTGAAGGCGTAATTCTCTACTGAACATCTTGGCGCAAATGTATGTAGTACATTCTCACGAAACTCGCAGTATTCGCCGCGCAGCAGACTCTTCAAACACAGTCCTATCTCAACTGGGCGCGAAACGTACACTTAGTTTTATCAGTAAGCATTCAGATATAGCCTCCGCCGATACCGGAACTTCCGGGGTGAATATTTGAATGCTTCTGTGAGACCTCTTCGGCATGTCGTGAATTCGCTCCGTGCGAAGGCGGACCGAAGGGAACGGACAAGGCATGACTGTAGCATTAGTAAGCTGCGCAGTATAGAACTCACTTGACGTCGCCCTACTGCCCTCTAAACGGTCTACCTCGACTCAATGGCCATCTCGTCAGACACGTCCTCTCCCCTCGTCGTCGTTGTCGGTGCGACCGGCAACCAGGGCGGGTCTGTTATTCGCCACCTCATCTCGTCTGACAAGCCCTATCGTCTTCGTGGTCTCACCCGCGACGCGTCAAAGCCTGCGGCGCAGAAGCTTAAGGAGGAGGGGGTCGAGATTGTCGCCGTCGACATCAGTGTCGGCAATGAGAGCGCCGTCCGCGATGCGTTCGCCAGTGCCGAAATCATCTTCGTACGTCCGATCGAGGTGGCTCCCATCGCCATAGATTTATTCCATAATCAGGCCGTGACGAACTTCTGGGAGCATTTAGACAAGGATCGCGAGATTACGGAGGGCAAGGTGATGGTCGACGCAGCGAACGCGGTTGGCGTCAAGCTCTTCGTCTTCTCCGGCCTCCCGTCCGTCTCTAAGCTCAGCGGCGGCAAGTACACTCGTGTCGTACACTGGGATAGTAAAGCGCACATCGTGGAGTATGCCCGCTCGCAACTCCCGACGGTCGTGGATGTGCAAGGTGGATTGTGAGTAAATAGAATCTGATTTGAGGCTCGCTTACTCACTTCAACGTCGCAGTTACATGACCAACCTCTCGAACAGTACCATCGCTCCCAAGAAGCAGGACGACGGTACCTATCTCTGGGAGCTGCAGGGAGACGCGGATGCCCCGCTCCCGTACATGGATATGGCCAGCGACTACGGCCTGTTCGTTCGGTACGCCATCGAATCGCCGAAGTACAGCAAGGAAGGAGGGACCATTCACTCCTACGGTCAACAAATCAGTAATGCCCAAGCAGCTGCAGTCCTGGAGAAGGGTCAGCTATGCGTTGTAACACATTCCCTGATACTCACAACACATCCAGTCAGAGGAATCGCCGTCAAGATCACTGTGCTAGACCCCCACACATACCACGCCCGGATGGAGCAGTCGGGTCTTCCGCCGATACTCAAGGGGAGCCGCGAGGATTTGGTCTTTGTGACCGAATACGGGTATTACTTTGGCAAAGAGTTTAGTGACGAGCAGCAGATAATCCGCGCTGGCCTTGCTAGACGTCCGAGAACCTTCGAAGAGTTCTTACTCGCCAATCCTGACTTCTTCGCGGCGTGAAGCTGTAGTATAATTCAACAAATGTCTTGACGTTCTGGAGAATTGGATAGAGGTGCGACCAAGACACACGCTTCGATGATGAGGAATGATGCAAATTGATTCTTGATATGCTGCACAAGTCGTACAGCAACGTACATCGACGATTACGACGTTCCGCCGAGACCCAAAACGATACCGTCGTAAGCAGGCTTGCGGGCAAAGTTGCTGTCCCACGGGCATGCAGCTTGATTACAAGCGCATGTCAGCGAAACGAGCGAGATAGACATGGATGCAAACTAACCGCCTTGACCAGAGAATGTCGATGGAACCCACGAGTACAGATCGGTGTAATCCCACACTGTGGAGATAGGTGAGCATTGAAATATTGGAGAAGGAGCTTATCTCGATTTACCAGTGACACCGACACACTTCGTCACCAGCATGCAGGCGCCGACCATGTTCTGGTAGTCGGTCTTCTGTTGCATGCGCTGAGCAGCGGTTTCTGGCATGGTCTGCCGAATATCCAACTCGGTCTGAAACGATGACTATGAGATGGCACACTACTTTAGATCTGTACGCCAACTCACGATGGCGACTTCGAGACCAAGCGCGGTAAACTGGTTCATCTGGGATGCGATATTGGCGGCACTGGGCACGGAGCCGACAATCATGTGACCTAGCAAGCAGCTTTCAACATGAAGGCTACGGACCGAGAGGCGAGGATCATACCTTCGAACCCGACACCGTGAATGGGAGTGCCCTGGGCGACTAGTTGCTTTACGAGGTTGAGGGTCGTGTTGAACTTCGCGCCAGAGTACTCCAGGTTGCTGCGTGAAACGTTCAGACTGTAGAAGATGTCGGCGCGCACGACCTACTAGTCGTTCAGGTACCTGGTCAGGGCGTCAGCAACTCGGATCATCACAGCAGGACGGTCTTACAGCTTCGCGTTGGGATCCGCTGCGTGTGCAGCGCGGAAAGCAAGGTCGATGTAGCTTGTGCCGACCTTGTCCTGGTACAACCAGCTGCATGAACATCAGCGTCATTGCGTTGCCGAAGATGCAATGGGATGTACCTCCGCATGTTTCCTAAAGGCGCTCAATTCAGGCACCATTCATAGGCGATATGGTACCAGCTTACCACTGTCGTCCACCGGCTCGTTGACAACTGGACCATTGGTTATCAACCGGACCTCGGAACAGCGGCGTTTTGCTTACCATCCCACGCGTAGACCTGACCCTTGTAGTGCGTCGCGGCGCTTGTGACATGGTCGGTCAGGATGGTCCTTCAGCAGGGAATCAGCGAGAAAGACGAACAAGGTACGGAGCGACGAACTGCAGGGTCGCGTTGTCGAAGTTGCCACTGGACAACCAGTTGGGAAGCTGCTCGTACCACGCCAAGTTGTGGGCGCGGACGATCTGGCTCGCGTTCTTCGCGTCGTTAAGGACGACATCACCCTGCGCGTACGTGTACGTGTCGCGGGACGGTTCCGTCGGGCCCCACTTCATCGAGTTTCCTGGCGTGATTTGGCCGAACATGTCGCTGAAAAGGATCTTCGTGTACGCGGTGTTGCTGAGCTCGGGGTTGTCTGTAGCAGAGCCGAAGTACTGCGTGCGCCAGGTCAGATTGAA